>BLXT01002815.1:66167-77543 GCA_019648995.1 Plakobranchus ocellatus
AATTAGCTTGTTTATTATATTTTTATTGAATATAGTATCAAAATACATCTTTTTAGGTTTCAGAATATCTTATCTTTCGGTAGAAAATATTCAAAAGTCCATTTATTTTTACAAAAGTGCTTCATTTGGGCCGCAGAGAATGTGGGCGTGGCATCGATCACTGGTGATCGAAATCTCTATGTTGGTGCCATTGAGAGTTAAGGGGACTTGTGCCTCTAGATATAACTTCATCAGTTGAGTAAGTATGTATAACATGCCAGTGTTGTCGGTTTTTTTTCTGCCTTCACAAGTAACTGACAACATGAAGAGGTCATGGGCCAAGTTATAATATAATGTAAATTATGCTACTTTCACACAATATATTTATAACAATATTATGCTTGCAACCTCTTCATTTCATTGATAGCTGATGAAGAATGAAGGTAGATCTAGAACTACAAGTACAAGTCTCCATAATATATAAATATTCCACGTGCTTTTACTGCCATTATCTGCGACCAATCTTCTCTGTGCTAATCTGGTTTTTTTTTTTGCTTGTTCCTTTCTTTAAATATTTTTTAGATGTAAATTTATATACATTGACAAAACTGTCCACACAATGTTGCTCTTTTTCGTTTGTTCCAACCCGGCAATTTATATTGCTATAGCTAGGCTATATTATCAGATCCCACTCTAGATCTACCTTTAAAAGCTATTGAGGAAATCAAGAGGTCGCAGGCAAAGTTATAATCGAAATAGTAATGTTTTCATACAAAATCCACACAAATTGGCGTTTTTTCGTGTTTTCCAATCGAATATCATAGCTGTATAAAAAGTGGGGGTGGGAACAAACGAAAATGGGCCCTTAATAAGTTAATTTATCTGTACTGTAGGCCTATCCCTCTTGTCTCAGCGGGTCCATCTTTCGTACTGACTGAATGCTCTCTCTCTTTCTTCATGAAAAAGGCGTTCGGGAAAATGAAGACGGAATCTATTTATCCGAGGGTTCGGGAATATTAAGGTCTACCTTATTAATTGAATTATACTGTATTTTTTTTTTTTTTTACAAGGATAAATAGAGATCTATATGTAGATCTAGATCTAGATTTAATCTAGATCTAGAGTAGATCTACGTACATACCCCTTGTGAACTTTCTGGTATTACGTTGAACTCTTATTCAAACAATTTAAATACCGCATCACTGTTTATCAAATAATCATAATAATATATCATTTTAACTTGCTTTAATGGAACCGAAACTTGGTTGAAAAAGTTTAGATTTAGAGAAACCGCCAAGCCTATCAAAATTTATTCCTCTGCCTAAGCATTATTTCCCTTTGCCTTTGGCCTAAATTAATGCTCTCCAACGCAGAAGATTGGTAAGCCAATTTTTTTTTTTTTTAAGAGAGGGACCTTCACCTGAGACCCAATTTCTAAAGTAATCGTTTAGAATAAAGAAATTAAGAAGACGTTCACTCACTTACTGTGTGGATAACCTTTCTTTCTAATAAAGGAATGTAACTTCATACTAATGGATGTGCGAAATATTCCGTCAAAAAAAAAAAATTATCTTACCGTCGCTATGGCAAAGGCGGCAATCTTGGATTTTGGACTATTTTTTTGAATGACTAAAACTTCCAACGTTGCTATCAGATTAACTTCAAAGTTGGTTTACATAATCAAGAGATGCACGATAAACCATTAAAGAGCTTTTTTTATACTTGAAACAAGTATTGAGAAAAATAAATTTAAATATTGCTGGTTGGCATTTCTAATTTTGACACCTTTCCCGATTTATTATTTTTTTCAAAAATAAAAATATTGAATCATTGTATTTTTAAAAAACGCTCTGACCATTTGTTTGGCATGGGTTTCTGAACAATTACACCAGTTTTGTCCGAATTTACCCACAAATAGGAAAGTTTTAATAAGCTTAAAAAATATTTTTTTAAAGTTGAATTTTGAGAAAATCTAAGAAATCCGTGTTTTTTGTTTGTTTGTTTTTTTTTTAAAGAAAATCCATTTAATGTGTTATGATTGAAAAAATTGTACCCAAAATCCTTTTTTTTTCTGCACGTGTCAAAGTTTATTTCATTGCCTTGTTGCCGCGAAACGTCACTACCGGCCATCATCTGGTTTCCGAATAAATAAATAGCAATGTAACAGACAAAAGTAAAGAACAAATTGCCCAACAGGGTGCTGCTCCTTTAGTAGATAGTTTTCTACCTCTAGGTCGCCCACATATTGCTCGACAGTATTTCCACGTAAAATTGTTGCATCGTCTCTATTGCCTTGTTGGCTGGCTCTGAGCCAGTAAGACGTCCCTGCATTTACTAAACACTAGCCTAGCGTATCAGCGATTAGCTCAAATTTTCGAAAAGAGCTTTGTAAAAAAAAAAAAAAAATGGAGTCTATTGTGATACCCTAAGCTAGATTTTTATCATTTAATTTCATGCGTTGCAACACTAAAGTATTATCGAAAATAGAACTAGTCGACCTAACAAACAACTATACCCTAAAACTTTCAAATCTGATCTTACATTATGAAAAAAACTTTAGAATGAATAAGCAATCGACATTCAAGAATCAATTGGTGCCATTTAAAAATTTAAAATTACATGTATATCGTTATTAATCTTTATCTTGTCTGAGTTTTTATAGATAGATTAATAAGAAATACCCATAAAGATACTCCTATATAAATCAATAATACCTCAGTAGCCTTGACAGGGCTACATTTTGAAGTGGCTAGCATCACTATTCAAGTTCGGAAAAAAATGAAAATAATCTTGCGCAACAAGGCAATTAGTCAACACCCAGTTCCTGGTGTAGCACGCCAGACTGACTCTCGTGTCACAGACTCTAGAGCCAAATTGACGGCCGCCAGAAACAGTCTAGAGTCCATGTGGCGTAAGCCCTGCCCACGCCAATCTTACTCTCTCTTCGCAAAAACTCGATGTTGAAAACTTCAATCAATCAAGATTTATATGCCGACTAATTGCCACAAATCCGATGTTTCAAAGCCTTAGCTAGTTGAAATAAAGGTTAAAATTACCTCTTTTCAAACAAAGCGAAAAATATCTCTNNNNCCCCCCCCCCCCCCCCCCCTCCCCCCAGACTCCTTTGCACAGTTATTTTGCCTGATGATAGTTTGATTTCATTTTGTCTGTTTGAGACCACATGCTGAACTACATGATCAGATAAATTTAACGTTCAGTTTATGAACAAAATTTCGGTAAAGTTTCCAGGATTGCTCAGTAATGACACATGAAACAATAAAAATTGCAGTGGGAAAACTGCAATGGAATAGAAGTTTGCATTTTGTAGCTCAGAAACCATCAATTCTCATTTTGGCTGTGCACTTATTCCATAAATCTTTATCCCAAGCCACATGCAATAAGAAACATTTTTTATGGTACTATTCAAATTTATTTAGAAGTAAAATCAAGTAAGTAAGAATCATCCTACATTGTCATCATGTCCTAAATCATTCTATTACTCACCTGCCCATTAATTTGGGAATGATAGGGAATTGTGACTTTCTGTATGACACCTGTCAATCTGTAGATATACTATTTACAAAGTCTCGGCCTTTGTCGTTAATCTGAAGATCGATACATCCATGGCGACAAATGCAATTAATACAAAAAGTGCGCAACTCGTTTCGCAGTCTTTCTGCGCAATTCTCCTGCCTCGGTCTATTTACTAAAATAATTAACAGCGACCACCATGCAAGAATAACCTCCTTATATGGATGTTGGTAAAAATGGTATGGCGAAAATATCGACTCCAGTTGGGGACCATGGATATGGTGGTATTTTGACAGGATGAAGCTGTTGTGATCCTTTTTGAAGACGGGGCACTCTGGGTTGGCAAAGATCAGATGCTTTAATGTATTTGTATTGTCTGAAATCTTTACAGATGGATAGCCACCACACTCTTGAAAATATTTTTTCCTCCGTTTTATAAAGACCAAGGTAACCTCCAAGAGCCTTGGATTCTTCACTGTTACCAAAGCCTGCAAGAGCGCCCGAGACAATTTCTTCTGGTTCTTTTAGGTCTTGATGACTCTATATAACATAAAGAAATTGATGATTAAATGGGGGAATGAAAAAAAAAACCCAACACTTACTTACAGACACTTTGATTTATTCCATACAATAGCCTGGATCTATACCAATAGGCTGATCAAATTTAGATCTATCGGTGTAGGATGTCATCTGTTACTTTATATCTATAAAATCTAACAACCCTTATATTTTATGTAAAAACATTCTTTCCAGCTTATTACACTGTATTCACATTCAGATCTAAGAATTAAGACCCAGAAGGACTAGAAACGCAACATTTCCTTTGTCAATGTTTATGGAAAGATGTATAGAAATGCAAAAAGATCTCCACCTCTGTTTCATTGATAATTCTAGGGCCTTTGGCAAAGTAAAACATGTAGAGCTGTTTCGTATGCTAGAAAAAAAATAGACATCAAGGAGAAAAACCTGAGTAATTAGAAATTTATACAGCGATCAGACTTCATCTGTAAGAATTGGAGGAGAGCATAGTGATTTCATATCGATCAAAAGAAGTGTGAGGCAGCAATGTGTTATGTCCCCTGCTCTTTTTAACATAATTAAAGTGAAATAATCTTAAGGAATCTGGATGGTATTTTAGGCCTAAAAATAAATGGAGACAGTCTTAATAATCTCAGGTGTGCAGATGATACAGTTTCAACAGCAGAATCTGGCGAACAACTCCAAAAACTTCTAGATGCTCTAGTTTTAGAGGGCGAAAGAATGGGCCTGTCTTTGAATGTAGTGCAATCTCATTAGCAAATGCGAACAAATAAACAAGTTACAAAATTAAAATATCTAGGTTGGCTGATAACATCAGATGGCAGATGCATAAGTGAAATAAGTAAAAGAATAACCATGGGAATAGCAATAGGAATCTATACAACTCTTTTTGAGAGCGATAAAAATTAATAAAGTCACTAGTAAATAATTGAGGATGAGACTCTAAAGAAGTAACACGGAGAAATGACCAAGTATTAGCTAATCAATGTGATCAAGAAAATAAAACCTGATTGACAGAGGAGCAGCCCATTGGCCTATATTAAATGTGCAATGTAGACTTCAGTCTTATTAGACGCATGATCGAATTATCTTCATAAGTAAGGTGTATCAAATATAGATTTCTAAGAAAAACATGAAGGACTTTATGCATATGATTAAAAAAAAAAAGGAAAAAAAAAGAACTAAAATACAACTTTACCTGCGCTTGTACTTCTTAAAGTACGGATTAGGCCTACATATTTCTCTTTTACAGCGTCAGGAACACGTGGTTAAGTTTAAAAAAAGCAAAGTAACACTGGTGAGGATGAAACATATCTATTAACTAGGAGAGCTGTGGTCTGAATGAATAAGTCCACCCCTCAGACCGCGCCAGAAAAGACTCGATAATAGCATTTATTTCGTACTCAACACAAAATAGATCTAAAAATATCATAATACATCCTACTCTTACATTCTCAAGACTAATAAACTTAATAACACATCTGACGATAAGCAAAGAAAAGTTTAAAATCCTATCATTTATGAATTATGTAAGAGAAAACGATTGTTAAAAAATAAGTGCATATTGGCGCAAAGACGCTTTCTTTTCAAATTTGATCGAGAAATAACAATTTTTTTTATCTACATCAAAGAGAAGTATTAGGCGATGGACAATGCACAAGATGTACTCGCGCGTGCAATGTGCAAGTCATGCACACAGTAGTCAAGGGAAGTCATACATTGCCCAGTGAAGAAGAAATAACTCTGTCAGAGCTGAGCAACAACTTTTAGGCAAGGCTCATGACTATTTTTGCTATTTTCTTTTTACGTAAAACATTTTGTTCCCAATTGATTGCAATGTGTCACACAATCAAATGTCAAAACAGACATCTGTTTTCACCCAATTCTTTAAAAAAAGTGTGCGCTTGTTCGTTGACTTTTGTTTTTATCTCTTCTATCTGTAATGTGTTCGAAAACACACAATTTTAATGATCTGCTTTGTTGGGTAAAAAGAATTGTGTACTGGAAATGTCTCGTTGTGACGTGTGACGCCAAATGGACCTCCGCATCTGACCCCAGTAAGCTTCTCTATTGACAGTTCAAGTTTATTTGAGCTTTGTTTAAGTTTTTAAAGGATAAAAATAAATGTAGTAAAGTTTAAGCTCGTGTACTTGTAGCCATGGGCTTGGCGTCACATGTCACAACAGACTTTCAGAGGTGTGTTTAGAATGACACCCACTGACACAAATTAAGGGCTCAAACTATCATTTAGGTAGTTTTTTGGAAAATATAAATATTTGAGATGTTTTCCCTATATGTTAAGCAAATTTATGGTATTTTTAACATTTTGAAGTTTTTGAGCACCTCTTGAACTCGTGCCATACATAAGTAACATAGATATTATTCAACTCAAATAGGCTATGACGAGGAAAAAGGTAGACCTGTTTTGAAACTAATTTTAAGCTTTTTTGGGGGATGAAAAAAGTATTTTAAATATAAAACGTAACAGTTTGCGCTTTATCAATCATAACTCCATTATAATGACAGTTATAATATTAATGAATATATTTTATACTCCACCCTGTTTATCCTACAACTTTTTGTCTCTCATACCCTTTGTATTCACGATCCACCAAAGCTATTATCGAGGACATTTCCGTTTGTCTATAGCGAATTTTTTTTCTTATTCTTGATTTTTAAATCTCCATTTTGACTTCTCTTTATGGATTGCTTAAATTGAGGTGTACTGGCAAATGAAAAACCATAGGCCTTTAGATCTAGAATTATAATTTCCTCAGATCATTTTAATAAATCATTATTGACTCATTGCCTCAAGGTAATATAAAATATTAGGTGATGAGCTATTCTACTCTGCTCAATAAATTTCAATTTCAATATATCAATTAATCCGTTGTTAATCAATAACTTTTTTCAGTAGTTCTCCAAACATGACTGTGTTACACACGTTAATCGTTATTCAATTGCTTAGTTTGAGTCACTATTTTTGCCTCGTATGCCAAAATAGAATTTTGACCTTTTGACATTGATATTTATTTGTGAATTTAATTCTGTATTCTTAACGGCAAAATGAAAGGGCCTCGTGCCTACTTTGTAACCGTTACAAAATAAAAGTCAATCAATCAATCAAGGTCCCTTCTGTCTCATTAACTTATTATCTTTATTATGTATCGATAAATCTTTTATCTCTGTACTAGTTATACTATCCCGACCACTTATTTTTCGCGCCCTGCCGATAAAAATTAAGAATCGATCGGATTTAACAGGCTCTAATGTCAGTAAGACACGTTGCTATGGCTAAATCTATTTCTGTGTTGGGGAGGAGCCCAATCACAAAAATAGAATGCTGGAAGGGGAGAGGTACCTGAAACTGGAGGAGGAAAGAAGAAATCACCGAAACTGAAACTGAAACCGTGTCGATCTAATTCAGCATCTAGATCTAGACAGCCTATTGTGTGCTTGATGTAATGAGCAGAGGATAGATCTTCATGTAAATAACGACTCATGATTTAGATTAGACCAAGATCTAATTTAGATCTAGATCTAGAATCTACATCTATTCTAGAGTCTAGATCTAGATTCTAAAGATTTAGGCCTAGATCTAGGTTTGATATTTCTATTGTAGACCTACAGTAAATCCGATGCAAATTGTAAACCCATTTCATTAAGGTACTAGATCTAAATTGTATGAACTAAACATATCCCAATGTTTGCGATCTAGATCTCGAATCTAGATCTAGGCCTAGATTAGATCAGATTGCAATCTAGATCTATATCTAGGCCTAGATCAGATTGCAATATAAATCTAGTTCTAGGCCTATGGTGTCTCATTTGCAAGATCTAGAGCACCATAAGCCTGCATTTATTGCTTTTTCGTTTTTAATCTGTTAAACTAAGTTTAGCCAACTTTGCATATCTAGGCTTATATTTGTAAGTGTTTTGAACGAATCTAATGGTTAAAAGTATTACAACTGTTTCAGAGTTGTATTTAAATTGGTGACACATGGGAAAGTCTACATTATTTTTAAAAAAAGCCTATCTGATCCTCTTCCTCGCCATTCATCAGTACTAAGCTGCATGTAATTTATGTGATATTAAAAATGTAGTCCGAAATTGTCTAGAATTTAGCTTCAAATTGTTATTTAGATAAGCTAGATGTTTCTCAAAATCAAGGAGTTTAGAAAGACCATTCGAGAATCGTCAAAATCAAAGAAAGAAATCAATGATACACAAAATTTTGAGCATTGAAGGCCGCTTTTCATGGTACAGTGCCATACCATTCGGTAAATTGGCTGAACGGCTTTTCCATTTCCATGAATACGATATTGGTACACTTTTTAAAATCAGAAAACGTACAGCAAATTCTTCTCTTCCTGCACAAAGAATTGGTAGACATTTTTGTTTTGACAGGCCAAGCTTTAGAAGACTTTTGCCTTGTATTGGGTGGGATTCAATCTACTGTGTTGTAAAAAAGTCCAGATAGATAAAGATTGCTCGATAAAATACATTGCAACGGTGTGGTTTTCAAAAAGTTTATGGAAAGGGAAGGCTCAATGATATATGTGTGTGTGTGAGAGAGAGAGAAAGAGAGAGAGCATACAAAAAAAGGGGGCAATTCTGTCAAGAGATACCGGTATGAAGAAAGTTATATTTTTGAGACTAATTTTTGAATTCTCATCATGTTTTGCCTTGTTGGCCTTGAAAAGAAAAAAAAATGAGAAAGAGAGAGAGAGAGAGAGAGAGAGAGAGAGGGGAGGAGAAAGAAGAGAAATAGACAACTAAAGAGAGAGAAGAAAGAGAAATAGAGAACTAGAAAGACAGAGAGAGAGAGAGAGAGAGGGAGGGGAGGAGAAAGAAGAGAAATAGACAACTAAAGAGAGAGAAGAAAGAGAAATAGAGAACTAGAAAGACAGAGAGAGAGAGAAAGAGAACACATAGGTTTTGAATTGCAAGGAAACGATAAATGTTGTATGCGTAAATAATTTTTTCAAACATTTCCATGCATGTAGAGTGATAAAAGGGCAGCGAAAAATATCAACTGGGCTCAAACAAAAAAAAAAATCATTTTTTATATAAGTAACCAGAGGAAGAAAAAAAATAGACAGAGCTCAATTCTCCAGTGGAAGGTCTGTTTGAATTCTTTTTTTTTTAAAATCCTCGATAGAAATAGGGGATATTTGGTATTAAATTGCATGAAAATGAGGCGTAGATTCTGAATCTGAAGTCAGATTTAAAGAATTTTGATTTTGACACCCCACAAAAATAGAGCTCCGCTCAAAAGCAGTACGACATTGCAGATAAAATCCGCTACAGGTGCGAAAAAAGCCGTACAGTGTTTTCTTTGGCATGGAAATGCTTGTAGGTCACAAAGAGGGAAGGAATTTTTTTTGGAGCCGTACTGATACCGTATGACAAATAAGTTGTAAAGGAAACATTTTCACTTACCCCCCAAAATATGCTATCTAACTTTCCCACATTTGCACACTCACACACACACTCACACACACACCTACACACACCTACACACTCTGCAGTAGATAATAAATGAGTTTTATTTAGGTCTGCAAGCCTTGTTAAATTGTAAAAGGGTATATTGTAGCAAGGGGGAGCAATGATTAACAGTTGTGCAACCATAAAAGCCTGCACCCAGAAGAGGTTGGCGTTTGCGTATTTAAAGTCTATTCTATTTGACACAGGATTGGTGAGGATAATGCCCATGAGCAATGAATAAATTCACTAACCTACCCTGTGTATTTTTTGCTGAAAATGGCATTGTTACTTTAATTTATCAAATTTTTTTTTTCAAACAAGCTCACTCTAGACAATGAGGCTCTGAGAATGCCTCAATGAATCATTTTTACATGCAAATCAGAAGTTATAGAAATAAAACTATTAAAACATGTTACGAATATTGATTTAAAAAGTAAACCCCTCCCTGTATGTTATGACCTAAAAACAGCATACTGTGAGAATAGCAGTCTAGCTACTGATCTATGTGGTACAACTGATAAAAAAAAATGCCCTTTTTGTCAACCTGCAAAGGAATTCAAAGACTTTTGAAGGCTTAATTTTGTAAGGCCTAGCTTAGGTTTTATTGTTAAATATTTTGCATGTTCATGTTGTTAATGGTCCTTTGTTACCGTTTACATCCTTTGGGATTCTTATTCAAGTTCAATGGAGGCCTATAATTAGAGCTTTAACTTGTTTGTTTACTGATGATATATTACTGAAAGCTGATTGATCTGCAATGGAGCAGACCATTCTCTGATCACTTGCACAAATTGAGATGGACAGTAAAATAAAGATCAAACTATCATTTTATCAATTATCCTCCCACTTTCATCTAAACATGACTATATAACCATCATCATCATCATCACCATCATCACCAACACCATCATCACTATCTTGATTATCAATGACTATCCTTATCTTCATCAGCATCATATCACCACCATTTTCATCATTGTCATCACCATCACCTGCAACATCATCACCACCTTCATTAATATTATTGTCATTACCCTTATTTCCATGCATGTAGAGTGATAAAAGGGCAGCGACAGTGATCGTCATCATCATCTTGTACACTCACAACACAACATAATAATCCTCAGGCTCACAAAACTTTCACAGCAATCAAGTACAGGGCATACAAAATTTTCAATCATTTTTTAAAATGTAAATATTGGTTTTTCTGTCTGCAGCCAATAAATCAAATGATGGGGCCTACATACATGGACACAAAATCTGCATTTTGTGGCTTTGTTTTCATGCATTCACACTAACATTCACCAGCCCACTAGACCTATAAGACATAGGACTGAACATCAGTCATGTGTACCAGAAAAACTTAAAATCTAATAAAACAAAAACAAAGACTAATGCAAAAAGTTATTGCTTATATTTTTGCTCTCCAAATACTTACCAAAGGCGATCGATTTGCAGGCCAAACAGTTGAGAATGGCCATATCAATAGGCTTGTTGAGGACATACATGTTATTGACGGCAATCCATATTTTTACGATGCAAAATGTATATTAAATGTGTAAAGTAATAGCAAAGTATGGCAAAGGTTAAAAGAGGGTGGTTGCATTCATGTTTAAGATGATCAGGGCAGTAGGTGTGCATTTATATTATTTGTATGTATCATTTCTCTTAGCATTCATTTTTTCTAACAAATTCAAGGAATTTGAATGTGCTTTGAAAGTTTCAATATAATAATATTGCACCTATGATAAAGAATAATAACAGCCTTTAGTGTCCCTTTTTCTTTTTACACTCTCTTCATCTTGCACTTAACTGTGCTATCCCTGCTTTTTTTTTTTT
>BLXT01002815.1:101983-119819 GCA_019648995.1 Plakobranchus ocellatus
AAACTGCCAAATAAAAAAAAAAAGATGTTCAATGTTCTGAGATATTCATACAAGATATAAACTATTCTTTGAAAGCATTTGGAAACAGCAAGGAACTCTTTTTTTTTTATTTACTTATCCATTTTTTGTGACCACCAACTTAAACGTGGCGCCATTATTATCTCATGAGCGTATGAACAAGAACTTATTAACATTGTTCAACAAAGAACTCTAGGGATTCCACTTTAATCTGTCACTGAAAATAAAAATGGAGATCCAAACCATCTAAGATCATGGGCTTTGATTAACTAAGTCAATTCAAATCAAATATAATGTGTCTCTGTTTCTGTGTCTCTGTTTCCAGCCATATACCTGTGGGACTTGCTTTAACATCCTCAAATGGAAGCCTCCATCTCTCAACTCAATAGATTTTGAGCTGAGGATAATCAGGATTCCTGGACCAGGGTAAGTAACTCAGGGCCTTTTTCTTAGAAAAGTCAACTGAGCTAGTTCTGTAATTCGTTAAGGTCTACTTTCAGTTTGAATTAGTAAATATTAATAATAGTACAGAAAGTTTTGTTTACTTTGTACAAAGTTTGGAGTTCCTTGCATTTTATTTCTGTTTCAACTCACAGGTTGTAATGGGTTGTTATTTGTTTATCTAAAACATTCTATTTAAAAAGATAGATTTATCTCTTGTCCAGGTGTTGGTAAAACAATTGTAAGCAAACCAGCCTAAAAATTTTCAGCTTTTTTAAAAAATGAATCTTCGTCGCATGCCTGCCTCAAAAGAGGCCAAAAAGCCGGAAATCAACAAGTAAAGCACATACCTATATCGTAAAACTATCAAACTAGTTTTAGAATTGTATAATCTATTGACCTTGCTAACTCTTATCTTAACTCTAAACTCAGAACCTGGTACTAATGCAGTTATTACATTTTTTTCCCTTGTCTTTAATATCACTATTCCACAGAATGCAAGCACAAACCAAAGGCTGTTTATATGTCAAGAACCCTGATATTCCTTTTGGTGAAATAAAGGTAACTTTACAGAGGTGGAACAGACCTCAAGAGGTTAAAAGAAAAATTTGTCAATGTTTTGAGCCCAGTATTGATCTGAATGATCGGCCGGATGCTGCAAATACATATAATAATATTTTGAGCCATTCAATCCCATAGCTTGCACTACATACTCAAACCGAGTAATGTCTGCTAATAATACTGTATGGACTTGTGAGAACAGAAATTTTACTCAAACGTAATGCTCTCTTATTTCTGTGTTCATTCTAAATATTTCAAGGGGAGATTATTTTTTCCCCTCTCATATGGTCAAAGAATAAAAAACAAGATAACCATGTATGGACAATATGTGAGGTAAAGAGAGCACAGCGTAACATTTGTCCATCTAGATTGCATTTTAGTTGTAACCAGAGATGCATGACGATGCCCACTACGACCTTCTCAGGAATGTGTGGCTTGACCAATAGTCATAGTTAATGTCATTGTGAATCATGCACTTGGAATTTCCTGCTTCATCACTGAATAATTGAATTTAACGTATGCATAATCATTTCTGTCCTCTCACATTAGAAATATATCATCACTACAAATGTAGTCTTGGATCAGTTCATATTTCCTACATTTGTTTTGAAAACAAAAATCGAAGTTTTTATCTAAAATACTTTTCTTGTGCGACATTAAATTAATTTGTGTAATTTTTATCTTTTCCAACTGATATCGACGCCGATCAATTGTAACTAATGGTCAATTGTGAGAAAATTTCCATATGAAAATAATATTTTTCCTTCACTTGGATTACTCTGAACAGTGCCTCTCTGTAGTGCAACAATTCTCTAATCCTCGGCATTTTTCAAAATTCTTATAAAAATGAAATAGATTTGACTGTGAGTATAAAGAGAATTTAAATCAAACTGCTATATAATTTTTCATAATAAATTATTATTCTCTAAAAGTTGATAACCAAATATGTTTGTTTCATTTACCTCAAAAAGGAAGCTTAATTTTTTAATTTGCTATGTTTTATTTTACTTAAATATTAAGCATATTAATTTAAAAAGTGTGTATATCTAACAGGTGATTTGTGAGTGACATTAAATATAACCATGGATCATACTGAAGTCATCCATGTCGATCGTGCGGCCCATTACTCCTATCTAAAAAATAGAGAAAACAACGTAAAAAGCCTTTAAAAAAATGAATTATACTCAGGAGATCAGGACATGTTATTTTATTTAAATACTGACATTACAGATGACAGCGAATGTTGCTCCCATCATATATGTGTGAAATGCATAGACAGCTTAAGAACCATCAAGAGATGACAGAATGCGGCCCCCCTTTAAACATTAAAAAGAAAGGTGGACAGCAGCAGTTATTTTTAGACACAGTATAGCAGTACAGTAGCAATCCAGAAATGTGTGACCTGCAGCCACAGGCTCAGACAGAGCACTGGCTGGTTCAGTCTCCCTCTCAACCAGCAAACTCATGCTGTCAAACACACACCTAGCACTTCAGACATCACAGAAAAACACTGGAAGGACACATAGATGCTACTCACACATATTTGGAAACAAATACAAGCAGCACAGAAAACTCAAAAGCAGACAATACTACAGCACTGGACACATTACATAACACAGTCTCGATTGATACAAGCATACACACACAACAAGCAGGCATTTCTAACATTGGAAACACTCAGTTCGGAATGCAGTCACGAAAACCCAAGCATGGACATCACAAATACAGACCTCTCAATCCCAAACATTGATTCAGACATAAACATGACCAAGAGCATGGCTGAGCCCAGTGTGAGCAGTGAACCACACTTCATTACTCCACTGGTTCCCATGTTGCCTCATCAACACAGAGAACGATCAAAGCACCACTTACTACATACAGCTCTACATCACCTATGATCAAGCACATAACAATATTTAATCACTCACTTAGCCTATCATTAGATGAGCCACTTTCAAAAGATGAGGAGACACTTAACACACACTGGTTAAAAGACAACTTTAGACACAGGATTTACAGGAGGGCGCCGTTAAAACAAAAGATTAAACTTACAGGGTAGCAGACATTAGCAATGAAAGAGGAATTAGCTATGAGCTGGAGGCAAGGGAGAAATCACGAGAAACTATTAAAAAAAATTAGGTGTTCAATTGCGAAACGAAAAATCTGTTAGCAAGCTTTCTAGAGATGTTGTTTCAGATTTTGTTGAGACAGGCGGAAAGACTTATAGGTGCATAAGTTTCAGGGGACGTTCAATAAAATAAAAGATTAACTGAAAATGAGGCAGAAACTGGATGGGTTGCAATACATTTCCTGCAGTTTTCAAGGCATATCCCATGGCACTATGTACAGAGTCCCCCTCGTTCTGACCATGGAAAGACTTAAAAAAAAACCAGAGAGAAATCTTCTGGAGTGTTTGGGTTTGATGAGGGAGTACAATATTCATTGCTGTTATGATTGAATTTTTTTTTTTTCCACTTCACCCAAAAAAGAGGTATGCAGTTTTAATCTTCCTTTCATCATATTGTTGAAGGCACTGTAGATGATTTAAAATTTCTGACTCTCCAACCTTACTTTCTGTCGCAGGCCAGGTTATACAGTGGTAGTTTCTATTATGAAGACATAAAATGAATTGGACAGCCTTCTCCTGTAAAATGCGTTTTTGTTCGACACAAGTAGATTACTTGTTGTAGATCATAACTGGTACAAAGGATATCATCCTTACTTTAGGCTTCTTCTTTGCTTAGATCTTTCAACTCTCTTTGGTCTTTTCTTGTGCATGTTTACATTCTTTAAGACCTTCAACAGTTCCATCCCCTTGTTTGTATGAGGGGCACAAAGAGCATAGGTCGTTATTAGGTTAGTAGATTGATAAACTTTTTTTTTCAAATATTTTCTTGTAAAGTGAAAAGCAAGGGGGGACCCTCTTTTGTTGCCCTTTCCCTCAGAAAAATTTCATGCTCTTATTTTTTTTTCCCTTAGACCTTAGAAGTTCTCAATCAACAAAAATGACTCAAATTTTGGAACGCAATCAGTATGGTTTGTGATTTACAAGCGAATCAGATTTTCTCTGTCTTTCAATTTCTCAGAAACTCTGCTGCCACCTCTTTTTTTTCATCTTCTAAGGTTCCAAATGCTATCAGATTGCTGAGTGCATTGCGAGTTGTTTGTTCCGATATTCCAAAAGTATTCAAGAAAAATATCTTGTACACAGAGGTTTCTTGCAAACACACAGTGAAAAAGTACTGTTTTATCTGTTGCCTTTTCTTGATTAGTCTTCCTTTGCCTTAGTGAGCATTTGATGTATCTTACAAGGAAGCCTCTTGGCAGTCTCAAGTCAGCAAGTGAGTAATATGACTGAAATATTTCTTGTTTCTGATTAACACTCATTTTTGAGCACTTCTTTATACAACTTTTATCATTGCATTATGGTTCTGCTTCTCTTACAGCCACATTCTTTTTAGCAGCGATACTCATGTATTCTTTTTCCTTAATTCTGTTCATCATTTGTTTTCTCTTTTTATTTCTCCTTTTTTTCTCTCTCACGATTTCTCCTCCTTTCAAGAACAAAGCACTCTTAAAATCTTTTCTTCTGTTTCGTGAATTTTCATTCGTTTTTTTCAATCCTTCCTTCTGCCGTTTTCTTTTACATTTATTCACATTGATATACCATGAAAAATTCACAGGTAAATTCCTATCTGTAATGATTTTTAAATTACTCTCAAGTGTTGTGTTCTCCCCCCCTTGAAATTTGGGTTTGACATCTCTCTCTCTCTCTTTCTCTCAAGTACCATCGTTTGTAGAGATGGTGATCCTTTCACCTTCACTGCTTTCAGCCATGAAGTCAGGCTATCTACCATAATTTCTCTTGACTGTTCTTGTTCCCGATGCTGTGTTTCATTTCTTCTTGAGTTCTTGCCGTATAAAGTGAGCCAAAAATTCAGCTGTCATTTTTAACAATCTTCAGGATTAACTAATCTTTGCTTGTTTCTGCCACACCTCTTTGTTTGGTCACTAACACACTAGCTTTATTTCAGTTAACGAGGCACATCTGGCAGTACGACAGAAAAATTATAGAGTGTTGCTTTGATGGAGGGTCATGGCAGTTTATGAAAGAGAGAACAGACAAGTCTTCTCCAAACAGCCTCAGAACTGCCCAGGGTTAGTTTCTGATTATCTTAATGAGTTTTCAAGTTCCACGGGTTAGTTTATGGTGTTGTTTTGTAACTGTAAAAAATAATTGTGGGATAATTCTTAGTCATACGTCAGATCTTGCGAATGAAACTTAAAATTGTCTTGATATAGTTCTTGGTATGCAGCATTTAAAACTGTCATGGGTTAGCTCTTAATCTTAAAATAGTTGTGGGATAATTCTTAATCATATTTATAACAAACCAATTCTCATTTTTTTATCATTTGAAACTGCCAAGGTTTAGTTCTTGGTCATATACAGTCATTGTATGAAATCTTTTAAAACCATCATGTGTTTATTCTTGTTTGCATTTTATCACCTGTGGATCATGGGCTTGGATTAGAAAAGACTTCATGGTTACACAAATACTTTTTAAAAAAGAATAAGCCAATGTTTTTATGAAATTATATTAGTAGGATTTGCTAAGGGAGAAGTTTGGAGGTGGAGGGGGAGGGATATGGCAGTGCTGATAGTTGTGTTGGCCCTTTGATTTTGATTGTAAGCATATAAGTTAAATAAATGTGATTTTGAATTATAGAGGATCATGGTTGGTGTATTGATACAAGTATTTTTTGCTTTATAAATTTACATGTTAAGTGCACATAATTTGAATAAACTTCCCTAACTTTTTTTTTTACCTTGGTATTATTATTGTGTTTTAAAAGCAAACGTTTTCCTCTTCAGAGTCAAGCAATAAACTTCATTCCTAGGAATGTCCAGCAATACCTTGCAGTGCAGCTTTTTAATGAGCAAAGATGATGAGCATTGTAACGGCTTAGCCACTAGGAATGTCAAGCTTGTATTACATTTTTAACGCTACATTTGTCCGATTTTCTTTTTCAATGATGTGTTTGATTTTACTGAAGAAGCCAATGAACAAATCAGATCATTGTAAACATCTTTTTATCATTTGTCTCACTAAGTGTAGGTTGGAAATGATCCTTTTTTTTTTTATCCCAGTAGAAACCTTATATAATTTCATTTGGAATGACCCAAATCTCTAAAATCAGAGATTTTGAATTGTTCTGATTGTTTTGGAATCATTTTGAGAGTGGTGGATGGAGTGCTTTTTAAGAATGTTTTGGTTTTTTTTTGTATGGTCTCTGGCATATCATAACTCAGCTTTTTCTTGTCAAAGAAGATGCTCTATTTTCTCATTTCATAATGATCAACTTTGCTTCATGTTGAAGAAAGGAGGACAATTTAATGATTTGTCTACTGCAATATTACCTTTGAATTAAGAGGCGTGGTCATTTTGGATAATGAGATTAAAATTGGTAAATAAGATTTTAATATCTTAGAATTTCTATTAAAGGGAAATTCAGTATCAGACTTTGGCCTTTGAGGTTTTCACTGTGCATTAGCCATCTACTTCATCAACATCTAATTCATCTTCACAAATCCTTGAGCTTCTTTATTTGTTCCTGAGAACGCTGCTCTTGACTTGGATATTTATTTATTCAGTAGTTGCATAGTCTGTACATATGTTTAATGGACAAAGTTGGTAATTGATTATATGAACCCTTAAGCTGTCAGCAATGTTGAGCAATTTTTTTATTACTTATTTCCATCGAAAAAAATTCTATAAACAAGCATCTTAACCATTAAGCTGCTAGCTATGTAAGTAAAGATTTTGTTTTACGACTTTTTTTCATTGACTGATTTCATAAAACAAACACCTTAAACCCCAAACTGCAAGCTATGAGTATCCATAGCTTGTGCTTCATTTTTTAAAATTTATGTATGTCCAGTTATAGTGTGGACAAGTGGAAAATAGCTGAGAAATTTTTTTAAACACTAAGCTATGCCAGGCCGTTTCTGAAATAAAAGAAAAACTTTTGATCTCTACCTTTTTGGAAAGCAAAGTTATCAAAACTGATTTTTTTTCCAATGTAACTTAGCTCAGCTCTACCCAGTTCTAAGTTTCTGTAATGGTTATCTTACTCTTTTCTTAGGAGTCCTCGAGAGCATCCAATATCCAGTGACAAAAGAACTGCTGTTTGATACAATATACTCACAAAGACGTTACCCCAATCCAAGAGTTCAGATGCCTGCACACTGGAGACGTCCATAACTCTACGCATAATCAATCTGATATATGTAACTTTTGAGAAAAAAAACAAATTTTAAGTTACTTCTTTCCTTCATTATAATATTTTCTCTTTATTAAAAAATTAAATATTTTAATTTTAGCTCATAATACACGTAGCTCTATCAAGTTTCACTATTGTGAAACTAAAAGGAAGAAATTTAAGGCATTTTTAGTGATTAAAAATATACAGAATGTAACTTCCATCTCATTCCAACTGCTATTGGAACATATAAATATGTGGCACTCACATGTAAGGCGTTGAACCACTGACAAAGATAGAATAGAAATCTTGAATTTTTTTGTGTGAAAATAGAAAATCAGTGGGATGCTTAAGAGCAAAAAAGTGTGCGATTTTTAAAAAAAAGTTCATTTAAGGTTTACATTTTACTTGATTCAGCTGGAATTGGAATTTGACACATGTTGAAAGACAGCTACACACAATTGAGGCTTCTATTGAATGCTATATCCAGCTTATTTGATAGTCAGTGTGCTTGCTTTTGGTTTGATTTGTATTCTTGATGGTCTAGTTTTGTATTCTTCTATTGTGCATCTGCATCTATGTTTTCTCAATAACACGTCAGAAGGCCTTCATGGTCTTAAGTGTATATTCCTCTATGTGCACTATGTTCTGATTTGATGTGCCTCACAGGAGCTTATATTTTGATTTGTAATACCTCAGAGTAGCTTCATGATCTCAATTGTTGCTTCTCAGAGTCAGAAATGCTTTAGGCTCTTGAAAGCTTTTTTTCCTTGGTCGGTTTTGCATAGTTTTGTTATAAAAATAAATTGTGCTAACTTTGCTGTTTATGTTTATGGCTGCATGTGTATTTAAAGACCATAGAATAATGAACACCACTGAACAAAGAACTTTTGTTTGCAGCATAGTGCACAAGAGAGAAACTTTAATAAAAAGACTGAAAAAGGGCAATAATGATGAAGCTATCATTGTCTGTTTCATCAAAGCAGCTTTGAAATTTTGAAGATTTTGCAGCAGTATTTTTTATAAAATATTAACCTAAGCTGTGCTTGGCGCTCCAAAACTCCCAAAGCTAAGCTTGGGCTTTGTATTATGGGTTTTCTTATGATCGAAATAAAATTATGTATTACAGCATAATTATTAGGGCTTAGTTTGCTAACAGTGTTACAGTCATATTAGTTGCTTTAGTGTTAGGTATTGACCACTGAAAATAAATAAAGTCAATCTTGCTTAATGTCAACAATTTTTTAGTGTCCTGAGGTGTTGGCTTGATCAGGATTCCACTGATAACAAATGTGATAAGAAGCGCTGTGAAATTTGAACTATGTCTGCAACTTTTTTTTTGCCTGTGTGTTTTTAAAATGAAATCACAAGTGCTGTGAAATATGAACCTTAATTATATAATGATTATATTTGAAAAAAAAATACACTATTTAAAACTTGTATCTTTGTAAACTTGTATCAGTGTAACCTTGAAGGCTTATATATAATCCTGAGGCAAAAAGAAAATGAAATTAAAGCTCAACTAATAAAAAATCACCGGCCTGTCTTGTTAACTGCAGTAGGGATGGAGTAAAATGGTGCCTGAAACTTCTTTTCATTACCTAATAGATTTTTTTTATACTTTGGAGTCTCAAATTTTTCAATGCATGGGATAATAAAAGATTTTTGATGCCTTTACTCTACCAAATGAACACATTTACATGTAATGCATGTAATTTACTGTATCATAATGTAATTATGAATTTATATCTACCTATTAAGCTCTTCTTTATTTAATCTGTGATTTACTTTCATTTTATGAATTTTTTACGCCTTGTATACATTACATGTACATTGATATCAATGTCTACTTCATTTTATTTTTATCTGTTTGTTTTTAAAATGTGACAAGTACTGTGAAATAAGAACTTTTTCTATGTTTGAATTATATAAATTATATAAGAATTTAAGAAAATGCTGCATTTAAAACCTGCACATTTCCCCCTGCCTAACCTTACCTAGTGCCATGCTTTGCAGAGTTTAGTTAATTCATTTTAATGACTGCTTCTTTGCTTAGCCCATAATTATGCTTTAAGACCAGCCTTAATAAGTTGGCTGTCACAATGGAATACTTATAAAAAAAAAAGATTTAGTTAAATCTTAAGTTTGCATTTTTCCTTCTCCATCATCAACCGTGAACCAACATCTGTGTAAACCAAAATGATTTGGACTGGCCCCAAAATTTCAGATTCTACTTAAATACCGATTCTTATCCTTTACAATTGGCTAATGATAAGTCAATGTCTTTGGGAGATTTACAGCAATGTTGATTTATCAATACACCCACTTATTCATTGGATTGTTCTGTGGAATAATGTATCGGTTGCTTTATTTATTAGAGTAGACCTAAATTTAGCTCATGATTTTTTTGTCTTGGGAAGTTATACAACAGTGGTTTCCCCTTGCCTACTGCTGGTTTGTGTATGGGTTCTCCGCGAGCCTTTGCTCGCAACTAACCCACAAAGCAGTGGGGATCTATGGGTGGCAGTTGTCCTATTTTTTAAGCATCTTCAGTCCTTTGCAGGTCTTATTTTTAGTCCCACTGGGTCCCTCTACCCTCCACATCAATTTAAAATTGATGGGTTCACCTGTTTAATCGCAGATTGTCCGACGGATGCAGTTTAATGTCATGCCCGGGACTTAATAGCAGAATCTGGCGAACAACTCCAAAAACTTGTAGATACTGTAATTTTAGAGAGTGAAAGAATGGACCTGTATTTGAACGTAAAGAAAACGGAATGTATTGTCATCGCAAAGAAATCCTCTAATCCCAAGTGCAATCTCATTGGCAAAGGAAAGCAAATCCAACAAGTTACAAAATTCAAATATCTAGGTTACTTGATAACATCAGATAGCAGATGCACAAGTGAAATAAGTAAAAGAATAGAATTGGCCAAAGGTACAATCTAAAAACTGAAACCAATACTGGCAAATAGAAACATAAGTATGAAAACCAAAATACGGGTAATTAAAACAAATTTATGGTCGGTACCTTTGTATGGCAGTGAGAGTTGGACAATAAACAAAGAAATAGAGAAAAAATTAGAAGCAATAGAAATGTGGTTTATCAGAAGAATTATGAGGATATCATGGATAGAAAAAATGTCCAATGAATTGGTAGTGAAAGAAGCTAATCTCGAGCGATCACTAATTAAAACCATAAGACAGAGGCAACTACAGTTTTTACGCCGTATTTGCCAACACAAGGGTTTAGAACACTTAGCAATCACTGGAAAATTTGAAGGCAAACTCAGTTGAGGTAGACAGAATAACTTTTATTGCAAGTCTTGGGGGGAGGGGGGCTACACCTCAGATCCAATTTCTAAAGTATTTGTATAAGACCAATGGAATGAGCGAAATCTGCCGTCAAAAGACATTTTTATCATGTGGTTGTTATGGCAAAGGCAGCCATCTTGGATTTTGGACTATTTGTTTTGAATGACTAAAACTCTGAAAGTTGCTGACAGATTAACTTCAAATTTTATTTACATAATCTTGAGATCCTCCTTTAAAACGGTCAGAAAGCTTTTTTTGAAATTTGACACATGTACTGAGAAAAAAAAATTTTAAGTAATGCTGTTAAGAATTTATAATTTTGACACCTTTCCCAATTTTTTTTTTTTTTTCAAAAATAAAAATATTCACACTGTATTGAAAAAAAACACTCAGATCGTTTGTTTGGCACATTTTTCACCAAGTTCTTTTCTGAATCCACCCTCAAATAGCAAAGTTTTAATGAAAAATGTTTTAAAAAAAAATTGAATTTTGTAAAAAAATCTAAGAAATCCATTAAAAAAAAAATTCATTGAGTCTGTCAGGTTTGAAAATCATTGTATTCAAAATCCTCTTTTTTCTGAATGTGTCAAAGTTTACTTCATGAAGATATCTAAAAAAGATAAGAAAGTTATGACAATAAATAAACGGCAATGTAACAGAGAAAAGTAAAGGAAAAATTTGCCTGGTAGGCTGCCGCTCCCGCCCTTAAGTCATGGGCAATAGACAGGGTAGCAATAACAATTTTATAAGGTTAATTGAGAATAGGTTTGAGTGAAGGAACATGATCGCCGATGTCTGTCCCAGACAAGGTACTTGATGATGGTGAGATCTAAATGTATATTTAAAAAGTGCAGAATACTTTGGAAACCAAGCATAGAGTGCCAAAGAAGGGTAAAAAATGAAACAACACCCAGAACTTTTTTCCTCTCTATTACTATATTTATTTATTTATTAATTTATTTTGAAATAATGAACAAGAAACATTTTTACCTTGATCTGAGATTTCTGGAATTCCTTGTGTTCTTTAAGTTTTCTAACAGTGCCAGTCTTGTATTTATGTTTTTTTTAGTTCAAGTATTGCAATAAGTACTTTCTTTTTATGAAACTTTGCACTCTTGTACAATTTTTTTCATTACCAAAACAAGTGATAAATAAACAAACAGTCATACATTCATCAATTTGTTTCATTTGTTGCAAGATCTAATAATGCAGTTGACTTGTTGCTCTGGTCATTTTAATTTCATTTTTTCCAAACCTGAAAAATTGCACTTTTTACTTCAAGTTCTAGCCCTTGTTCACCAGGGCTGTTGGACAGATAAAGAATCAAAGAGGCCGAAAAGGAAAAGCAATATCTTTTCAATTTTTTAAAAAACTTTTTCAAAAATAGATTTGTAAGTGTCAATTCCTTCTATATTATCAAGTATGCCTCATGGTGTCTAGTTGTTTCAAAGTCTTAAGCTAGATTTAGGAATGCCTGTCAAACATGAAATAAAATTATATGAGCAGGCAATTGTGTATTAAAATATGTTGCTAAATCAACTTTCAAGCATCTTGGGGTAATTTGCAATGATTAGATTTTTAGTATAGAATGCTATTTTAAAAAAGGTGAGCGTAATCTCTGACTTGCTGACCAGATTTGTTGGGAAAAAAATGGACTGAAGTCCTGGAGGCTTGATTTTGAAGAACAATGACAATGACTTAATGGGATGTTGCATGTCAGCAAGGCTTTATAGTAATTAATATTGTGTCCTTAGATCACATTCCCTTACCCTCCTCTCATCATTTTGAAATAAAATAATCATCAATAGAAAATAAATGATAAAATAAAGGCAAGATTATAGGGTTTGAATTGACATTTTACAAGCAAAAGTGGTGTATTTAGTGAAGAACACATTGGTGAGAATGCTAAAGCATTTTATAGGGATAATGTTTGCAGAAGATTTTGCATTAGTGGTTGACATAAGCTCCTTGAAGTTTAGAATAAAAGTTACCGAACGAATAATAACTCCAACGATGCTTAAGGGCTAAAATAATGTCTACATTTTTAAGAGATACCTTAAGCACTATTTTTATATCTTCAGTTTAGTGAATCTTCACAAAATCGTGTAATATGGGGATGCACATCTTTTAAGCCAATCAGATTCGTGATTTTAAGTTTTTTGCTGGCATATGGCAAGCTGAATTCTATTATTCCTTCGCATTTAAAAAATCCACACACACTCTCACACATAATCTTTGATGTTCAGATATAGAAGCACCTTCTCTTATTAGTACATCTTTTATTGTTCATCTCCTTCTATATCGCTGTTCTGGTAAATATTGGTTAATTTTTTTCCTTTGTTCTGCATTTCAAGAATTCATCTTGAGCATGAAGAAAACGATGGGCGTCTCATGGCTCTATTTATTATTAAGAAATATACAACAGGGAAAGTTGGTTAAAATACTTAAAACTTAAAGCTGGAAAATTTATTTTACGCACTTTTATGTTTAATTTTAAGGCAGGAAAAACATGAAAATACGAATGTTTTTTTTCTTCAATCAGACACATATGTGTCTTTGCATAACCCCCCCCAGAAAATCTCAGTAGAGTAGGCTTGAAAATGTTTATTAAAAAAAAAAAATGGAATAAGCAATGATGCTCATCAAAGCAAATTGTCTCCCCTTGAACCCGAAAGAGGGAGAGCTAGTTTGGCTCTGGCTCTATATAACCCTTGGTTATAGGTATTCAATGCATTTGTCTCTTTCAAATAAGTTCATATAGGATTTCATCAACCTTTTTTTATATTTTTTTTTGTTCCTTTTTATTTTATTTTCTTTTGCGTGTGTGTGAAGTTTAGTAATTTGATTAATTTTAAACATAAAGGTTTCTTTTAGGAAGTGCACTAATTTGTGTCAAAATATTCATTATATTGCAATTTTCTTTAACTAGATCTAATATCTACACATCTAGATAAGTCTAGATTAAAGGTCTTTCGTAAGATGTACTACATAGTATAAAAAAAAAAAAAAGAGAATCTAATTTTTCTAGATCCAATATAATATAAAATGTGTAAATTTCTAGCGCAGAAAACGTTCAGGACATTCTGTTAAAGAACAAGTCGTTTGCTAATAGGTCATTTGCTGCAAGTTTCAAATTTTATACCTTCTACAGTATTTTGGGAATTTTATTATTTTTTTAAAAATAGGTTTCACAAAAAAAAAAAAAAAAAAAAAAAATCCCGTTAAGTCAGTAGTTTTGAAAGTTTGTTTTTTTTCTTCTCTTCAACGTTTTACAAATAAGAACAGGCTTATATCGTATAGATGTTCAGAATCGCACACCTCTTCAGGCCTTTGAGGTGTGAACAAGTTTGTACATATTGCCCATAAACACCAACTCTATAGTTTATTATAATCATTATTATGTATTTTTATTATGATTATTATTATTATTTTTTTATCATTAATAATTATACGTATACGTGTGTATATATATATATATATATATATATATATATATATATATTCAGCAGCGCATTCACGCTCATGAATAAACAGAGCCATCACAATTCTTATTACTTTTCAAAATGACAGTATAAGTAAATGTATGATATTAATAAAATTATGATTTGCTTGAGAAATTTCGTTTAGATAACACCAATAATAATAATTTGCATGTATTTAAAATATAAAACCTATCAATAAAACACTCATCTTCCCACACCTGTGCCTGTCAAAAAATTTATTGATCATAATAAATATACACTTTAGAAACAATCCATTAAGCAGTTTCTTCATTTCCACTTCTCTCCCAACCATTAATTGCACATTAATTAAAGCAAGAGAGAAACGAACTGTTAACATAACTGCTCCTGAAAAAACTAAGCTCTGTCTGCAGAGAATTTTTTAAAAAGACCGGCTCTTTTAACAAAAAAAAAAAAAAAGGCTTGAAAATGAAAATTTAATTGCAATGTTACCTAGACGAGATTATTTCTAAAAAATTTGTGTCTTATTTCTGAAATATTCTTAAAAATGCATTGATTTTTCAATCGCTTTTGTACAAATCGAGTATGGGGTCAATGTTGGTATTTATATTATAAAAATTTTGATCTGACATATGTAGGCTTCTTTTTCTACGGTCTTACTTGCGTAGCCCATAAACAATAAAAACCATTAAATCGAGACGCTGAATTCATCGTAAATCTAGATTAGGTACTGTATTTCTATACGTACATTTCCTGATATCATTTCTCAATTGGCTTATTTAGTAGAAGGACAGATGCAATACAAGAAATTCCGTATTTCTCTTAACATTTTTTTCTTTTTAATGACAAGGTTTTAACTCTGAAAAAACATAGCCCATCGTGCGGAAAATGCTGGAAAATATGTATGTAGAATAATAGCGTAGAAGTATTAGACTTCTCGGCCTTCCAGCTTAATTTAAGTCTTTCTTTATCTTACTCTAAGTCAGGGTAGCATATTTTCATTCTTTTCTATAAATGTTTCAAAACAAATCTCATTTTGCATTACAAAAATTATGCTTGTTTCCTCTCAATGAAAATCCGAACAGATTATGATATTAGCTTTACGTTTCCGATAGAACCGAGCTCCTCTGTTGGGAAGCCGATTCAAGAGAGTTTATAGGGCCGCACGAATACATATTTCGAAACTACACACACACACACACACACAAACAGAAACAACAACAACAACAACAGAAAAAAAAAAAGAAAAGGATAACGGGAAAAAGGATAAGAATAAAATGATTTTGCCAAATTTCGAAGTCAACTGAAGCAACACACCTAAAAAAAACAAAACAAATGAATTATATAATCAAACTCCAGTACATTAAAGTATAAGTCTATGACAATAATCAAAAAGATAGAAGTAAAAAATTGTAGACCTCGATTTCAATATTAGTGGCGAAGCTCTAAAAGAAAAAGTTGTTGTGTATTAGGCCTATATATCAATTGTATGCCGTTTTGCCGGTAAAGGCCTCTCTTTTCTTTCTTTTTTTTTTTTAGGCTGTTTGTTTTCTTCTGTATGCTAAAAAAAAAAAAAAGAAACCTTTGGAAATTAATAAAAATTTTTTTTGATATCTTTATCCTTTCTGAAAGAGTAAAAAGCATTATGAATGACAGAGTCAAGTGTATGAAGAGAGAATAAAATTTGTTTCTAGGGGTAAATATATGTTTAAAAAAAAAACAAAAAAAAAAAAGAAAACAGAAGAGGGAGAGGAGTGGGAAGGAAAGGGGGAGAGCTTTTGGTTTGAATACAGCCAGTCTACAACAAGGTAATCTCAGGCTTTCAGGTCCTCCTTCAGGCCAGGGCATCGGTGGCGGGGCTCGAACCTGCGACAGAAAGGTTCCTGCATATCTCAGGGCGGACTCGCTAGCCACTGTGCCACCGACGCCCGAGGGGGAGAGAGGAAAAAAAAGGCAAAGATAAGGCGCTGAGATGAAAGAAAAAAGACAGCATATGTGTGTGCATATTTTCTGATGAGCACGATGTCACGAATGGCATAGAGCTGGTTACTTGTAGATCTAACTGAATAGTGCCTGTGGCAATGAGTTCTTTTACATAGACTGAGGAACAGAAAACATTCCAAGTCTTCCCGAAAATTGAACGAAAAGCTTATTAATTTCAATCTGGAAAAGGTTCATAACATTTGGGGCTGTTCAAATATAATCTTACACCTTTTTGGGGACTTTTTAACCCCCCCCCGCCCCCCTCCCTTCTTACACCTTTCTTACATTTGCCCTTACCTGGAGCTCTCAGTAACCATTGAGTATGCAAATTGGTACATATCCGGATGACGAAAGAATTTGAATAAATTTTCAAAGCAATGACTTACTGTTGCAGTCATAAACAATAAAGCTTACCATTTTGTGACAAGGTGAACATTCAACATTAGATTATTTTGTGGATTAAAAGAGAGCTATAAATGAATTACTGTAGTTGAACGTATTTCTTTTATCGGTGAAACGTTCAAACTGCTTTTGTGGACAACTCATGACGATAATAATAATAATAATGATAATAATAATAATAATAATAATAATAATAATAATAATAATAATAATAATAATAATAATAATAATAATAATAATAATATTTATACTGTGATCAGACTGCATCTGTAAAAATAAGCAATGGTGCTCGTCAAGGCAAATTGTCTCCCCTTGAACTCAAAAGAAGGAGAGCTAGTTTGTCTCTGGCTCTATAATGCTTGGTGTAAAATGCACTTGCTTTCTTCAAATTAGTTTGTATAGGGCTTCTTCAAATATTTTTTTATTCTTTTCTTTTTTTTTTCTAATGTTTATAAATAATATTTAATAATTTGCTTAACTTTAAACATAGAGGTTTTATTTTAAGAGGTGCGCTAATTTCTATCGAAATATATTCATTACATTGCCATTGCCTCTTGACTAGATTTAGTATCCACACTTGTCTTGATAAGCCTAGATTAAAGATCTTTAGTTAGGTGCACTGCATAGTAAAAAAAAATATCCGATTTTCCTAGATCCAGCCTCATTATAGAATGTACAAACTTATAATGCAGAAAACAATCAGGAGATTCTGTAAAATAACAGATCATTGGCTGGTGAATGCTGCAGGTTTCAAATTTGTACTGTCTACAGCATTTTGAAAATCTTACTTTTTATATGGTAAAAAAAAAATCCCGATTAGGCAATTATTTTAAAAAGTGTTATTGTTTTTTTTCCTCTTAAACATTTTACAAAGTAAGAACAGGCTTATATTGTATAGATGTCAGAATCGGAGCACTTCTTCAGGCCTTTGAAGTGCAAACAAGTTGGTATAGATTGCGCATAAACACCTATTTCATTGTTTATTATTATTTTTATAATCTTATCATCATCATCATCATCATCATCATCATCACCACCACCATCATCATCATCATCATCATCATCATCATCATCATCATCATCATCATCATCATCATCATCATCATCAACATCATCATCATCATCACTATTATTATTACATTATTGTTCTTGTTGTTGTTGTTGTTGTTGTTGTTATTATTATTATTATTATCATTGTCATTATTATCTTTATTATTATTATTATTATTATTATTATTATTATTATTATTATTATTATTATAATTATTATTATTATTATTATTATTGTTATTATAATTATTGTTGTCGTTGTTGTTGTTGTTGTTGTTATCGTCGTTGTTGTTGTTGTTATGATTATTATTATCATTGTCATTATCATTATTATTATTATTATT
>BLXT01002815.1:133286-143815 GCA_019648995.1 Plakobranchus ocellatus
GGGAGCGGGAGAGAGAAAGAGAAAGAGAGAGAGTGAGAAAGAGAGATATAAAGCTAAAAAAAAAATGAGACACGAAGAGATTTTTATAGAAAGCTACAGCATCCGAAAACAAAACTATTCATACAAAAGCGGTCGTTGCTTACTAATATTTAAATACAAACAAACAAAAAACTGCACATTTATTGCAGAGCCCACCTCATGAAGACTCATTCATTTGTTTTGAGAATATTGATTTCTTGGCATGAGCAAATTTATTGAAGTGAAATAAATTATACACCGAATAATAATTCGCCTATAGAAATAGGATGAGGAAAAAAACACTTTACCATGAAAAAAGGGAAAAAAGGCCTACCCCTTTTTGTATTCAAAATAACATGAAACGCGCACATTTTGTATTTGAAAAGAAGACTTTGCACTGAACTATTGTTCTTGGAGATAAGTTATAATGAATCAATTAATTTATCAACTTATGGTAGCGGTTTTCGGCTTATTACGTGTAAGCTATATTAAAAAACCGTAAGGTGTAACAATTAAAACTTTCATTTCGTGTAGTGTCAATAACGAATTTATGATTATTTGTGTTAATATGGATGTAATATAAATGTCTACTGTCTTTTTGAAAACTCAGATCATTTGTATTGTCTAGAAAGTCGAAAACGAGATTGTTGTAGGCTTACTAGATGGCTTCTTGCCTTGATCATAGAAAATATGTATTCCGTACACATAGTTAGCGTCGGCTGAGAGCTACAAGTCACCATGTCCAATTTTGGCCGATTTTCTAAATATAGCACTGGCCTACTTTTTGGAGTCCTGTGCAATGTGTATAAATATCTATGATGAAATCGCAACAATTTTTGCCGTTATACCATTTCTATATATACCCATGTCCGCAGATTAAAAAAAAATCATGCCAGAATTACCTATGTGATTTTTGACTGAGAACTTTGTGTAACCTCTTTGTGTCAGTAACTTATAACAGGACATGGTGCTTTAGTGTCGGAATCGTTGGTACGCCAGAATTAACTAAGCTGATTTTGGGCTGGGAAAGTCTATTGCATTCCTAGAGCTACGTATGAATAACTGGACATGCTACCCAGATGAAGTTGTTAAACAGAATTGGTAAAATAAATTATAATTCATTACTCTTACTCAAAATCTTCCTTTCCTCTCAATAAAGAATAAAGTGGTTTCTGGAGCTAGATAACATGTGATGCATGATCGCAACAGAATCTATCCGTAATATAAGATAGAAGCATTTGAAATTACAAGAGTATAGCTCAAATCAAAGACTGAAATCATTAAAGTAAACAGGCAACAGGTTAGAAGGAAGAACTTTCCAACGGTATTTAAGTATCGTACACTGGGTTGCTTCTTGCTTATAATGACAAGCTTAAAAAAGAATTTAGGGCTTTTGGATATTTTCATTCATGTGAAGGAAAATATGTTCCTTGACTGGAAGTGACACAAATCTATCATTTTTCATGTATTGATCATTCTATTAATGTTGATGCCATAGCTGTCAGTCACATTCCGGAGAGAGACCTGCTTGTCTATTCCCCGCGCTTTTACTACTTTACTCTCTTTTAATCTCTTTAAGGACTCTTTTACACCTGGTTAAACTAAAATACGATCAGCTTTGAATGCGGCAAGGGCTATAGTATCAGAAATGTCTTTCACGCGCTCGCTGAATAAACGATTAGCTGCATATGAAGTGAATCTTAATGAAAATATTTCTACTGAAAAGGAGTTTACAACCAAGTCATAGCTACACAATTAGTCACTTCTTATGAATATGACAATCAAGATCTTTTCGCTAAGGAGGATTTTGCTACTCATGCAGGTATTATTCAAGAGCTTACTTCTCCTATAAAAATCACAGATCTGCATGGAACCTTCTGTCGCGGGTTCGAGCCTCGCTACCGGCGCCCTGGCCTGACGGAGGGTCTAAAAGCCTGAGATCACCTTGTTGTAGACTGGCTATATTCAAACCAAACGCTCTCTCCCTTCGCTTGTGTGGGCAGATATATGCTTAAACCAACAAAAACCGAACCTCTCAACGATTAATATTTTAGAGGTCCATCAAACAATCAGAAACCCAGAGCTCACACCAAAAGACTTTGTTGGCAAAGAGCTGACTACTTATGAATTCATGAAATTGACACACGAGAAGTGACTTCACAAGAATTCATGTCTCAAGTAATGGGCACTCAAGAAGATGCCAGCCAAAAAGTACCTACAGAAGAATTATCGAGTAAAACAGGCTTCACTCAAATACCCACGTTCCAAGAATATGCCAGCCAAGAACTGACTACACAAGCCATAATGGATCAAGTAAAATGTCACTGAAGAACACGTCAACCACGAACTGACTACACAAGAATCAAGGAGCGAGTAGTTAAACTAAAGAACATCATTACCGAGAACTAGCTGCAGAAAAAAACTCAAGTGTCAGGCTATTTACACGCAAGAACCCAAGAACATGGCAAACGAAAGCCAGTTTTAAAAGAATTGATGAATCAAAAAGAGGAGTCTCAGAAACCAACGAACCCACAGCATGCCAGCCACGAACTAAGTCCAGAGGAAACCATAGGGCAAGTAATCAAAATTCAAGAATCTCCTCTTCAAGTTCATTTCAGTTTAAAATTTGTAAGTAAACTAGAAGCAACGCATGATAAAACGGTCATCATCCAAGAAACCATCTCACAAAATAAGGTTTATGGAAAAGACAGGACAGTAGTTGTCCTCTGTCCACTCAAGAATCCACCCAAGAAGTATATTCAAGTGAAGATCTTTTCTCTCAAAAGCACAACATTTCAACCTTTGCAGTTTTTATTCAAGAAACCAATCTGCTAGCAAATCTAGCTTAGGATATCGATTCAAATGACAAAAACGCCGAGGCTACAGAAAAAACAGTTACAAAAAAAAAAAAAAAAAAAAGTAGCAATACCAGAAAAAGAAAATGTAACCCAGAGAAATGGAAGAAAAACGTATAAAAAAAGATTTAGTGCTCAGGGTTTGGAGCATATCACGACAGCTGGAAATCTTGTCGCCAAAAAAGGCATCAAGACCGTCCGACTGTTCTAAAGGTCGTTTCAATGCTCTCTCCAATTTTGCGAACATGACAGTAGCAGTAACTGTAAGACAATATACCGAATATGGTTTTAAGACCAAACTTGTTTTTTCCAGGTCCTTCAGCGCATTTCTCTCCTTATAGAGAGAGAAAGGGGGAGAGAGCTAGAGAGAGAGAGAGAGAGAGAGAGAGAGAACAAGAAGGAGGCAAAGAAAGAGAGAGCGAAAGAGAGATAGAGATAGAGAGATAAATAGACAGACAGAATGGAAGAGAAAGAGACAGACAGAGAGAGAAAGAGAGAGAGCGGGGGAGAGAGGGGGAGAACGAATACAGTTTAAATTACAACAGCATCCAAAAAAGATGTAAGGAGCTCGATTTTCATTTACAATCTTTCCTTCTTCTCATCAACCATGCAGCATGCAACAGTGACAAATGATGACGGTCACTTTAAAATATATTTTCAGTATTAGCTGTATCACAGATGGATAGTAAAAGTGTTTATTGTTGCTAACTTCAATCGGAAAAGAATTATTTTGTATATTGTTCTTCTAAGAAAAAATTTCATGTCTTCCAGAAAAGCTATGACAAATTATTTATTATTTCCAGCTTATTCATTATATCTGAGAGAACCTGAGAAAACAAGTTTGCAGTGCATTTCATATGAATTAAATAAAAATATTTAATCTTTAAAAATTGTCTTCAAAGTTTGTAATTTTAGGAACATAATTACTTCTGGCTCTCAGCCGACCATTTCGATGGAAATGGGATTTGTCTCGGATTTTATTCGAAACCTTCAATATTTATGATAGGAAAAAAAATCCATGCACGGATTATATGTTTGATTTTTACTGAAAGTCGTATGAAAATAAATCGTCACTGAGCTTACTTTGCAACACAACTCATTCTTTTTTTCAATACTAAGGAAAAAAAAAGACTTTTTCTTCTCTTCAATTTTCGATTTGATTGTTGCCCATTTTGTAGGAACTGCGTTGTCGCATTTCTATAACAGGAACATCATTTGATAGCTCTTAGGTTAAGAAATGCAGAGCTTCTGAGGTAATATTCTGACATAGTTAAGTCTGAATTATGCTGGAAATTGTGTGTGTCTTAAAAACTAAGATATATTATGCCAGTCTTCATTATTTTTTATTATTTATTCCTTTATTATCAGCTCAAACAATAATTCTAACTTAGACTCATATAATATTAAACAAGTCTTCAATGATAAAATGAGAAAGCTGGTAGGTTTTTATAGATATTAAGAGAGTAGGCCTTTTTTTTAAATTAAAATTCTAGCTCCGAGAGCTGTCGTCTTGAGAGATGCAAGGTAACTCATATATTAAGTGTTAATTTGATATCAGGAAAGAAAAAAACGCCTGCAAAATTTGTCTCTATAGATATGGCTTGTAGTGTAGATTGCAGCATCACACAGTTTACGAGAAAATTTGCCGATAAATTGATCTTCTATCGTTACGGGTAAGATGACGATCTGTAGACGTTTACCCCGGGTGCAGCGGTTATTTTTCATTACAGAAAAAAGCAACAACAACAACAACAACAAAATTATTATGTGAAATTTAAAAAATCTACATCGATCGCAATAAAGTTAAAACATAAATTATAAACAATGACTCTCTCTCTCTCTCTCTCTCTCTCTCTCTCTCTCTCTCTCTCTCTTTTACTCTCTTTGTCTGTTATAGACACCCATCCCTCAAGCGTAAACTATTATATGCAGTATATCCATTTGCTTTTTGAAAAAAGCAAAACAAGAAAAGAAATGAAACAGAATAAAGGCAAGATAATATTTCCATAAACAGAAAAGGTTAGGCTTTGCATTTGTTTGACAAAACGAGTGCTTTTTAAATAAAACCAGGAAGCCAGGTGGTTACTCAATTAAATAGCAGTGTTAGTTAACGATGGACGGTCTAACACTACTATTATTTATTGTCGGAAACTATAATTATTCCGTGCATAAAAGAATTTTGTTTCCCTATTTGCTTCAAAAAATCTTTTTTTCTTATCATGTAGACGAATTCGAGCTCACCGTCCTTTGAAGTGAAGACTAAAAGCATATTGAAATTTTGAAGTTCGTTGACATTCATTGATAAGGTAATAAGGTGTGATAAAAGTTAGTATGCATTTAATAGATGAATTTAGAATAAAATATTCTTATTTGGCACAGCTTGAATATAAAATTAATATGTATATTAAGCATCTATTGGGCTGATACACATATCCACTGTTCCTCTGGTTTTGAAAGTTTTGTAAAAGCTATATTGAAACGCTTCAGTGAGTTCAGGCTGTGCTATCGAACGTCTGTCGTGGCCTCATCCTATCTTCTTTCATCGCAACATCTAATTGTATATATTATTTTAGAGAGCAATCCGCAATATCCATTATGGGAATAAAACTTCAGTCGACGTAAAGTCACAGGCAAGAAAATTGTTTTCTAGATGCAAATCGTGTTGTACTATCCTTGTATCCAAAGTTTGTAAATTTTTATTGAGATAGCCAACTTTCAACGTCAGGTGATCGTTACATTTCCAAGGCTGTTTTCTTCGCTACGTGTTAAAGAATGTATAAAAATCAATATTTGAGTTGTTAGCTATAGGACTATTTCTTACTTATATTTTCGAAGAAAACGTAAGAGATAGATTTAAGTTATCGGGTTAGAAAAGCATGCTCTTGAATATGTGGCGCAATTCACCAGACTTAACGGGTTCCTGAAATCTGAGACCACCAAAGTGGTGAACGGTCTCTATGATAGAGATCACAACAAGGAGAGCAGAGAACAGAATGAAGTTGTGAAATTTGTGTTATAAAGTGTATGACGGGCGGTTTTGGCCTGCATTTTGTTTGAACTGGTCATCTATTAATTTTCCTTTCAACACGCATGCATGGATTGCCCAAATACTGAGAGTGGACAATTACTGTAACTTTTATTTGGGCCATACTTTGGTCATTTTGAGCTTTTTAGCCCGCTTTGGAGTGGCACGATGGCAAGCTAAAACCAGCAATAGAAATTTCTCATAATTTTAAGAAAGAGGTTTTTTATCCCCAGATCTGGCTATATCGTCACAGTTTTAGACTCATTAAATGGCACAAAGAGTTACGAAAATAAGACAATATACCAAATCTAAACTGTTGCCAGACTCTCCAAAAATTTTTGAAAAAGAGCTCCTCAGAAGTATCATCTTATCGAGTCTCTAAAATTTTTCAGAAGTGAAGGCAAAGGTAAAAGTCCTAAGCTGTTTGTCATCTCGAGGACATGAAAGAGAACATAAGGATCTCTCAATCTCCATTGAGTCTACGTCTTGCAGGAAAGGAAAATAATATGGCTTCCCGACTTTGGTCGAATCGGTAGCGATCGATTGTTCCTCTAGAATATATACAAAATTGCTCTGGTCATTTTTTTTTGTTTTTTGGCTGATCTGTTCAAATTCTGAGAAATCCCTTTAAAACCTCTGCGAGTTTTGGGCTTCTAATTTCTTAATAACAGCAAGGTGAAAATTATTGCATAGTGACAGAATAATCATTACTGAAGAAATTAAATAAGTTACAAATTTTTCAGCGGTCTCACGAAAAAAAAAACAAAAACGTCCGTATTTTCTGGATTGGATACCAAGAAATCTTTTTTTACATCTCACGTGACTCCTTGTATCAGATCTGTGTGGACTAATCAGAGTACTGATCATATTCTGTATCCTTTTCACAGATAGATTAGATGCTGAGTTGTATCAATTGTTTATTTTAATAAAGATCCGAGACCTAAGGCATCGAGAGCGTGAAGAAGGCTCATAGGAATACAAAATCATAGGTTTAACACGATATCCAGTCCACAACAAGGTGATCTCAGGCTCTCAGGACCTCCGTCAGGCCAAGGCGCCGATGGCGGTGCTCGAGCGAGCTAGAGAAGAATTCCTGCAGATCTCAGGGCGGACTCGCTCGCCAATGTGCCACCGACGCCCATTCTATGGGAGAAGAAGTTTGTGAAGATATCAGACACTATCAATATTTAATAGGTCAACCCTCAAACAGACTCATTCAATGGGTCAAACTGCACCGCTGCTTAGATATCCTACTAAACCACTCAAAACTTAAAAATTGATTTCTGCTTTTTTTTCTTTCTTAATGAACTATTTTTGTTTTAATAAAAGATTTCAGGAAAGTCTCTCAGGCCTAACCGTACAGTAACCATGTCCTACCATAAACTGTCCACTATTGAAGACATCTATGACCAGATTGGTGGCCTTGGAAGATTTCAGTTGGCTGCTATGTTCCTGGTGGCTGGATTAAAATTCCCGGTTGGTGCAGAAGATAAAATTTTTGTAATCATTATCCATGTCTCCAGTTTTGTCAAAGTAAAAAATATCACATTATAGACCACTTTGAAAACACGACTATCATTATATTGTAGGCACGAGGGATGTCACACTATAGGCCATTGTTAACACACGGGGCATCATATTATACGTCATTTATCCATATACGTAAATACAAGGTTAAAATGAATATTATTTATATTGCTTAACATTAGTAGTATAAAAAGAGCCTTTAGATATGTATTTATCCTGCCGAGCTTTACAATGATCATTTTACGATGTAGACATTTTGTCGCTTAGAGAAAAATTGTCGAAATTTTGTCTTTCAGATAACTTCAATCTGGCCTTCGAATAAGAATCTTCATCTAATGATAAATCATTTGATAATAATGTATTATCTGGTCCACAATTACTAAGACAAATCTAACAACTACTTTGCCGCCGCCCTCAAAAACTTGTGAGGACAAGCAGTGGTTTGATTAAAAAAAAACAACCCACAATTAATAATGAAATTTATGCGTGACTTTCCCTTTTTTGCGTAAGAATAAGGAATATTAGCTTAGGAATTATTGAATATTACTTATTAATCGACTATCCACAGCTTGGTTGGAGCATGATGTTGATGAGTTATGCAGGTTACATCGGTGACTTTGTGTGTATCACAGATGTTGAGATGGATCATACAATGCTGACCAATATTTCAGCCAGTGGACAAACTGTGAATGGATCAGCACTGAATGCTTGCAGCGTCAACGGCACAGCCTGTACCGACTTTAAATTTCTGGGATCTAAGCGCACCGCAATATCTGAGGTACGTCGTTTTTATTTTGTGCAAACAGTCTGCTCACTAAGAGATGATCTCAGGCTTTTAGGCCCTCACAAAGCTAGAGTGTTAGAAACGGACATGAATTCGCACCTGCGACAGAAAGGTCCCTGCAGATCTTAGGCGAGTTCACTAATTGTGCCACAAAATCTCCCATTGTAAGTTATTGGTACTTCTATCTGACCAACACTATAAAGGTACACTTTTTTTCCATTACTCGTTTTATAGAGTAGGAGAAAAATACTAATTTCCTCCTGTTAGAAAGGTTTTGAAGTTTTTCATATTCTTTATAAGAGCGTCCAGTTGGCAGTTTTTCTAGTTGCACAACAGTGAATCATAATTTGCTGTTGCTTTTGTAACCAATTCTTGTAAGTCCGCTCACATTTTAGTTATCTTTTGCTATTTTGGGTAGTTCTCGTCCACTATTAAGGAATAATGTGGACTCTACACCTTTGTCTTGTGTAACAAATTGCTTGGTGCTGTTTAGATATAGATGTAGTTGAGCGCTGCCTATGACAATGAGTTCTTTTGAATAGACTAAAGAATAAAAATCACTCGAAGTCTTACCGAAAATTGAACGAAAAGTTTAGTGAGGAACAGTTTGAAAACATTAATTTACTTCTATAATTATTTATATGTACAAGCTCTCAAACATCAGCGGATTATCTCTCAGCGGTCCCTGCAAGCTCTCCCCAAGATCTCACAAACATGCAACCTACCGCCCACAGTTGCTAGAAAATACCAGTTATTTAATGCAAACGCTTATGAGTCCACAAAAAGACAACTAATTCTTTCCAGAATACAATAGATTAACCAAATTATGTCACAAAGGTTAGCTAAAAATATTAATTAATCAAACACCCCCCCCCTCCCTCTTTGGATATGATCTAACAACTTTCTGTAAACAAAATTGAATATTTCCACACTTTCGAGACTTTCTAGAAATCCGTAGATCTAATATTGTGAATAAAACTAAAAGCAAAATATAACTGATGACTAAAATAGGTCTGACATAGGCCAAGTCTAATTCTGACCAAGCATTACAAAGCAAACTAAGCTATATAACAACACCAGCCGTTCCAAGTCTAGATCTAGGTCTAGACATAATTCACAGCATCCAAATATCACATCCTGCTTTTTATGTTAGAATCATTTGGACACAAAAACTTACGAAAACAATTTTACCTAGCTTCACATCGAATCTTACCAAGTCTTAGTATTTGATGTTTTTGTAAGGTTAACAAGAAAGGAGCAAAAACTGATGTGAAGAGTTATGTTTCATCATGTATTTATCGTGTGCTTGAAATATTTGAGCTATCATTGGTACTGATTAATACTTTTTTTTTAAAGCAAAAGCGAGCCCCTCTATATGAACAGGTGAAGGTAATTTATCTTGATTTGGAATGCCCACCATATCCCCCTCATTTCTTTTATTTTCCATCACTCTTCCCATCAACCAAAAACATACCAAACCAACATGTATATTTCTGATTCAATAAAAATCGTTGTTCAATTTACAGATGCTTCAATGTGCTTATCTTTCAACTCAATGGTCACACGCTTTCTTTTTTGCTCCTTCTAAATTCTACTTTATTGCTCACAGTGGCACCTGGTGTGTGATCGACGCTGGTTGAAAGCTACCATCACATCCATACAGCTTGCCGGGGTTATTCCAGGAACTTTTCTTGGCGGGCTTAGTGGGGACTACATTGGGCGGAGGTATACAACCTATGGCTCACTTCTGCTGCACGTCATAATGAATGTGATATCGGCCTACTCTGTGACCTGGCAGATGTTTGTTGTGATGAGATTTCTGCTGGGCACAATTATGGGTGAGGTTTTGTGTTAATAAAATGAAAAGTGCCAAAATGGCTAATGACAAAATAAATTTGTATGAAATTGGAACTTTACCTTTTATATACTTAAGTAACGATTGTAACGAGAAAACACCATGGCGAATGTCACGAGCTTTGAAAGCATAAGAATCGGTAGGAGAAAATGCAGGCTTAAGCACTTACCGAAGAAAATTTATGTTGTATGATTTTTTGATATATCCCATCGATCACAAGGTTATTTCAGGCATGCTGAGGCTTAGGTGTCGACCATGGGCTTTGAGCGAGCGACAGATGGTCCTTGCCAGTTTCTAGGAATGATTTGGTGGTCAATGCTCCTCCAAAGTCTGTCGAACGATGATAACACAACGCTTCTTTGAAAACGTAGACGATAAAGTGCACAATAGGAAGAGGAGGGGGAGGAGAAGGAGGAAGAGGAGGAGGAGGAGGAAGAGGAGTAGGATGAGGAGGAGGAGAAGGAG
>BLXT01002815.1:169425-181301 GCA_019648995.1 Plakobranchus ocellatus
AGTAGTAGTAGTAGTAGTAGTAGTAGTAGTAGTAGTAGTAGTAGTAGTAGTAGTAGTAAAGTAATAAGAGATATTAAAATATTATTAACAGTAATAATAATAATGATAATAATAATAATAATAATAATAATAATAATAATAATAATAATAATAATAATAATAATAATAATAATAATAATAATGATGTGAACCGCTTAATCTTCTTTTCCCCCTTCCCCCCATTTCTCTCTGTCTCTGTCTCTGTCTCTGTCTCTGTCTCTCTCTCTCTCTCTCGCTCCAGAAAATTGCCGAGGAGGAGAAAGCAAATGCGAAAAAGAAGCAGTACACCTACTGGGACCTGTTCAAAAGGAAGAGAAGTTGCTTTATCACCATTGTATTTTCATTCCAATGGTAAGTTATTGTGACTTTCCAAATAACTATTCTTTGCCATCTTGTGAGTTGCTGTGCCGTTCCAATTAACGTCCTTTGCCATTTTCTGCCTAAACAAATCTGAAAATCTAGAGGCATAGTGAGCAGAATGGTGAGGGGTGTTGCAGCAAGAGAAGAGATGAAATGTAAATATTGTGCCTAACAGAACCAGTTTTGGAAAAACGATTTCAAAGAGCTTAGAGAGTAGGGATTGTTTTCATTCGCTTTAAGCCGAGGGCGGAAGATAATTTCGACACTTAATCTTAAATGTGACCAAAACTGGGAATGTATTTAAAAAAAAAAAAAGGGTGAATAAAATGGTCACACTTATGCGCTAATTCTACATACGTAAAAAAAAAAAAATCATCATATGAAAAAAGGTGAAACAAAAGCACAAAAAGCATCCAATTACTGAATGTGCCACGCTTGAAATAGTGCACGAGCAAAATAAGGAGAGAGATGGGTACAGCGGCAGCTGGTGGTTGCAGTTCTCTTTCGCTTTGCATTTCGTTTCTTTTTTCTTTTTTTCAAGTATATGAAGTCAGCGGCGCCGCGCTATTGTTTAAATGGAGTAGGAGATCCATGAATGAAATTTCTTGGCGTTCATTTTCCTAATTGAAAAAAACATCAACCAATTGTGTCAAATTTTTGTTTAAGCGTTAATGTAGATTTACGTGAAGCGCAGGACCCCAATAAACATACAGTGCTAAAAACATATACCTGAGTGACACCTGGGTCTAAACTAGAACACTCATTTTGTAACGATTTTTGAAACAAGCTGTTGCTTTGTTTATTCACTTCCTTTGTGTACTTCAGATCTCTTCCTCCCTCCCTCTCTTTCTCTTTCGCTTGTTTTTCTTCTTCTTCATCTTCGTTTTAGGCGCCATAATCTTTTTACTTTGATCTTTTCCCTCAGGCATTTTGATTCTTTTCAGTTATTAGATCTCGAAACTCTTTTTAAAAGTATCCTAATAGGCCTTATACTGGTTCGCTACAATGGCATCTAAGTGATCCATAGATCTAGGCCTAGATCCATCTCTTTACTCCACGTTCGCTAAAACATATAGCTTTCCCTAACAGGGCCTGAAATTTTGCACCCCACGTCTTGTCTAACAGTAGATAAACTTATTTTTCTCATTGATAGAACCACTTTTAACGGTCCGCATTTTACTCACAAAAAATCTAAATTATTTACACGATGAAAAATTTATTGCTCGCTGTTTAATATCATGCCGATGTCAAATTAACGCTGGATGGCTTTATACAATAATAATTCAGGTGGATTTCCAATACTGGATAAAAAAAGCAATAATGTTTAAACGGTTTTGCTATATCATTTTCAGTTTAAAAAGCGTTCTTTTCAAGTTCATAACGGAATGTGCAATCATATAAGCAGTTTCGATTCGTCTACAAAGTGCTTGATTTTTAAAGACCCATCTTTTCAATTTCGATTCCATCACCTGTTCGGCAGCATGCTTCTCATACATCAGATGTATAAAAAATTGTAAGACTTGTCTAGCTTCAAAGTTTATATCATAGTTTTTTAAATCTAAAAAATAACACTGTTCTTTAGAAGCAACTTTTCTCAACATTAAAAGAATAAAATACAAAACTAACAAAACCCTCTCAAACCACCATAGAGAAGAAAGCAAAGAATTTGAGCTACGCCAGAGATCCAAAGTACGGCTTACATACTTGTTTTCCACTAATCATGCGATTAATTTTACAACGACGGACTCCTCGAACTCTAGAACTTCTCGGGACATGCAGGCAATGTATCATCTTTTATAAAAACAGAAGCTTGTCTACTCATTCACACTTATAAACTGGCCTAATGAAAGGCCAGTAATAGATGTTTTAGCTCTTGCATCTAATTGCTGTTATTAAAAAAGGCAAATGGAGTCAGTCCTGACTTGAAAATAATAATAAAGAAAACCTTGCTATTGATTTGGCGACTTTATCTTTTCACCGCAAAACTCACTCAAATTTGTCCAATATTTGCTCGGCACAAAAATTGAGCAAAAAATGAGAAATAATGTTTCCATTGAATTGGATATTAAAATCCGGGCTCCAAAATCTTTACATATCAGGATTTAAAAAGTCCCACTGAGTTGTGAAGTTGCCGCAATGCCAGAAGACAACTTCTTGGGAACTTTTGGTGGTTTTTTGTTAGATGTAGAGAAACTGGTAGACAAGAATTACGACGGATATACACATTTCATCGGTCTTACGATCTTTGCTTGATGTTCTAATTTATCTTTGTGAGTTCTTTATTGTAACCCGAGCCTTTCTAATCTTGACTGCAGCCAAATTTCATGTCTTTGTATTTCAGGTGCATGCTTATGGTTTTCATTTCATATGTGATATTAAAGATGATCCATGCAACAATATGCATTTCAGTAGCGGGAAAATAATGAGGGAAATTGTTACGAGAGGATGCGGAGAATCTGAAAGAATTTACGTGCAAATAAGTATCCAACTCTCACCGATACTGCCTTTGCGAGGAATTTGAATATTAATGCTGGTTTGAAGTAGCTGTTGCCACCAAAAATCAAAAAACTTCTTCAACTCCCCCTACCGATGTTTTCACAAAGCCTTTCGATATTTCATGGCGTCTGTCAGATAACTTGATAAGTTTGATAATCGCAACAATAAGATGAAATCCAGAATGGCCTGGAATTGCCAACAGCTTTAAACCCCTGAGGGAAAAGAGACATGAATTGATACGCCGAGCCTCAAAGAAAATATACTGCTTTGACGGATGGCGGCTGACAGCGTATACCTTTCTCGTTAAATTCCAAAGGGCCTTCCATAAATAAATGTATTATTTAGCTTGGATGAAAATTAAACCTGAGCGTGAGACCATAGAGGCGACTGAACAATTAAGGAGCCCTTACGAAACTACATTTTGCTCATGTGTACAAGCATTCTTACAATCATCTGGTAAGCCAAACATTTCTAGTTCTCACTCCACTAGCTCCAATGAATCCTCTGTCGCAAGATTATATTTACAGTTGGATCAATAGTGAAGCTAATTTGTACCATCTCATATCCTGTTCTTTTTGCTGATTCGTTTTCATAGGGAAAATGAATAAAGCAAAGTTAAAAATAACACGGATGCTTTTTTTTTCTCTTTTGTGGAACTAGCGATTCTTGGTGCGTTTGTTTGAAATTAAATATAAAACAAAAGTAGGTTCTTCATTTTAAAATGTTATTTGTTTCCTCGTGTAATTCTCGTTCGCAGGAACATGTTGGCCATCATCTACTATGGAATTAGTTTTGGCGTCAACAGTTTTGTTGGGAATTTATATATCAACATCTTCCTCATGAACGCAGTGCAAGTTTTTGGATACTTGTTTACAGCTGTGGTCATAAACAGGTATGTAATAGCTTCGGATAAATACTTTCGTTTAATCCCTCAGTCCAAAATATAAGGTTAAGTTATTCATAAAGAATTAAATACTTCTTTTTTATGATAAAGAACAGGATAAACAACGAGTGATAAATTTATATCCTGGATTGTATTTCCAAAAGAATGCATCATGTTTAAGTAGAAATTTGGCATATTGTTGCTGAATACTTACCAGTAAATATTATCAATAATCATAATTACATGCATACTAAAGAACACCATACATATCTTTATTACTTCACTCGGCGTCGTTTTTTAATCTTATCGATGGATTTTTTAAACAGAAGAAAATCTTTAAACTCTAACCTTATGATTTACATTTTCACTGAAGCAATAGCAACGATAGCCCTTATCACAAATATATGTGTGGTTTCTCTCTGAGTTGTCCAGGATAGGAAGGCGTGTGACCAATACATTTTTGATGACCGCCTCACTGATAATCAGCCTGATTTGCATATGTTTGCAAGTGGCTGGTGAGTGACAGCCACATCTGGAAATTTCATTTATTTTTTTGTTTCAAAGCTTTACTACAAAGAGCTATAGCGAAAGTATAAAGCGTACATACGTTTTGAGGGACGCCAGTAAAACTCACTAGAATTTGGTTGTGTTAACGTTGCCCACAAAGACTTTAAAAAGTCAAGAAATTTCTCTGCAATGTTCAGATTTTATTTACAAGGAATATGGATAGCAATTAATTCAACCTCTTAGCAACTTACAGCATTCCGAAATTATAACAATGAGCGCAAAGGAAAAAAAGTATTAAAAGTTTGATTTGTACGTTCGATGAAAATTAGCATTGGTTGTGACTAGTGAGTGTTACTAAATACTCTAAAATGGTTATGTGCCATCTCAGAAAGAAATTTCGATTTCGGTAAGTCACTTACAATGGGATTAAATGAGAACTCCTAGATTTTAAAATAAATGGTAAACCTCCAAAAACATGCGAAAGAGACAAAGGAAACATGAAAGAAATGTCCAATGATTGTACACTTAGAAACTTAAAAATAGCTCGGTAAAATCAAAATCTGTTTTTAAAAGAGCGGACAAACAAATATTGACAAAAAAAGACTATCTAGATCTAGATCTATTTCCAGTCAAATTCCACTGATTTTCTATACAAAGAAACTTAATGCTCTAATCTAAGCCTATTTTAAAATTTTCAGCTCTTGAAAGTCTCGAATGTTTGTTAAAAGTAATTTCTGAAGATGAGCACGTCATGCTGCCTAGAATTGATTNNTTACCGTCGTATATCTTAGCTTGCCCTCCTTTCCTATATGCTTTGATGAGGGGCTATAAATAGATTAGTTTTTTTTTTCATTTTATCGAAAACATTTCCAGACTGGAAAAAATGGAGAAAGCAAATTTATTTATAGCCTCCCAGCAAAGCACATAGGAGTCGACAAGCTAAAGATATAAGACAGTACAGATTCTCTCACAAGTATTTTAACATAATCCTAATTTTGAGATTTGTTGTAAAATGCTATGGAAAATAGAGCTAAATCATGAGAGACGATTCTTCCCAATCTCTACCCTTTAGCGTCTGAACCAACTCGTGGTCGGTGGATCAGCGGCCTTTGTCAGTTGGCGTCGGTGATTAATGTTGCAAATTGGGCAGCGAGTGAAGTATGGATCACAGAGAGCTATCCCACAGTTATCAGGTGAGAACTGTCCCACAGTACTCAGGTGAGAGCTGTCCCACTGTAATCAGGTGAGAGCTATCCGACTGTTTTCAGGTAAGAGCTATTTGACTGTTTTCAGGTGAGAGCTATCCGACTGTTTTCAGGTGAGAGGTGTCCCAGAGATATCAGTAGTGATGTATTATCCTATTAATAAAGTTAGAGCTGCTGTCCCGCAGTTACCAGGTGAGAGCCATCCTACAATTATCAGGTGAGAACTATCCAAAAATATGAGGTAAGAATCGATCGACAGTTATCAGATGAGAGTCATCCCATCCTTATCAAGTGAAAGCCTTCCCACGGCTATCATGTGAGAGTTATCCCAAAATCGCCAGTTGAAAATGGCTCCAAGGTATCAAATGAATCATCTCACACTCATCCGTTGAGATTTCTTGTAAAACGCACAAGTTGTTCCACGCTTATCAGATGAGAGATGCCCCAGAGTTATGAGATAAAAGCTATGCCACTGTTATGACAGATGCGACTTATTTCACCCTTATCAGGTGAGTGTTCTTTAGAATTGTTGCGCATATATCAGATGAGACTTAGCTCAAATTGTGGCTGCCAAACATGAATTTTTTTTTTTGGAAAATAAGAGAAAGGCCTTACATTTAATGTGCCAATTACTTTGTTGACCCGTCAGTGCTACTATTCTAATCCTTGTTGCAATAAATATATCTCTTTCGTATTTTGTAGTGTTATCTTCATAAAGATATTCATAAATAAAACTGTAAGAGAACATCTTGTTTTGAATAGACAACTCTACTACAATAGTTATACTGTCAATTTTTGGAGCATGTTTCATTGAACATTAAGAAGAAGAAATCAATAGCAGTGTTGGTGAACCACTGGCACAGAGACTGAATAATCCATAAAAATTATGTTTTTTCCGTCTCAATTCACTTTTTTCGTAAAGCTGGTATAAAGAGCTCACTTAGAAAGTTACTTTATTTTCTTTGCAGGAGCCTGGGCTATGGTTTTATCTGTCTGGCATCAAGGATTGGATCTACGCTTGCACCCTTCGTTGTTAACTTGGTAGGCTTTTGAGGAGATAAAAGAACTAAAATAACATGAATTCAGACAACGTAATTGATGTTTCTTTAGAGATTCTGAGGTTTAACATTACTTTCTTACGTGCGGTCGAATCGCAGAAATTTAAGTCTAACTACACCGAAATATTATAAAAAAATAGGAGATAAAATGAAGTAGTCAATGCCGTTTTTGATAATCACGAAAAAGTAATTATTGATGAAGTAAAGTATTTTTTTTATGTAAATAAAAAAATGGATTGTTCCGCCTTCAATAAACATAAGAAAAGCCAAAAAACGAAGTAAAAATTTTAATATGCACAGCCTTCTTTTTTGATAATAACGAAAACGTAATTATTGATGAAATAAAGTATTTTTTTATTTCAATCTTCAATAAATATAAGACAGGCCAAAAAACGAAGTAAAAATTTTAATACACAACCTCCTTTTTTTTTTAAACAGCCAGGCTTATTAATGTGCCAGTTTTAAACTACGATAGTCAACGTTCAACGAACTTTCTACCTAAACCATTCCAAGACCTAGCGATCTCTACATTCTGTTTAACTGAAAATTGAGTTACATTTAAAATGCCTTCGAAAATTTTTTTCAGGATGAAATGCCGCTATTCTCTTTCGTTCTAATGGGCATCCTTGCTCTGGTCTCCATGGTTAGTATTCTCTTCGTACCCGAAACAAGTAACCAAGTGATGCAGGAGTCAGTCCGCAGGGGTGCAGGCAAGAATGGTGATGGACTTACGCCAGAAGATATAGACAATATAGAGGACAATAGTGGAGAAGAGGATAGAATGCGACTTAGATCTGGCGTTAATGCAGACGTCTGAACCTAAACTTTGACAACATTAAGCGACTTTCATCAGTTTATAGAGGGTGTGTTTTGGTAAATTTAATGGGCGATTGTCACATAAAAATACTAAATGTAAAATCAAGTACTAAGGCGTTTCGTGACCAATGCTCTAGTTGATATAAATATAAAAGTAACTTTTTTTTCTCTGGGCTCGTTACGGTTAACTATATTATTCATGGAGGGAACGTAGAATATGAAAAAATGCGTATGTATATACATTGTTTTACAGCAATAACCGTTATAATGAGCCACATTTTTTATTCATTTATAATGTTACTATGTTTTACAAATTGTAATTATTTTAAAACATACCAGATAATCAAGTATTATTGACCTTTTTTCTCTAGCTATTATCTTTTTACGCCTTCCAGAGAGAAAGAGAGAGAAGACGAATACCACGCCTGTAATTAAAAAAGTTGAGAAAATAAGTCTATTTCTTGAATCAATTAGAACATTTTGTTAAAAGCTGTAAAATCATCATATTTTAATTAAAGCTTCACGGAATAAAAGCACCATTTGTTTCCCTTCAAAAACTCGTTTAATTACCATTTCAAAATATCACAGATTTGGCCCCGCAACTGTCCTTCTGTAACTCAATAGATTTAGAGTTAAGCATCTAGTCCTGGTCCATGTTTCTTTTGCCATTTTTTTTCTCTTCCTCTCCAAGATGTTTCAAGTAGTTTTACGGGTATACTAAGTCTCTTTGCAATCTTATACTTTGCAAAATATGAAATTAATAGGTTTGTTGAACACTGCTTCAGTCGTCTATATTTATTACCATGCATGGTCTTCAACGCTCATAAAGCTAATATCTCTGAAAACCTTGAATGGGTGCACCATCGTACACCGTTCCAGTAATGGCGTTAAAGCGTATAAGCAAAGATTATACAGTACGTAAAGACACTCAGGCTCTTTCCTCAGGTCTACATTTTATGCTTGCACGGAGTTCCGTGGCCGACGCCCCCTTTGTACGTAAGCCAGAGGAGGCCTCTCGCTTGCCTTACCGTATTATTGTGTGCTACAAAATTCAGCCTAGCTTATGATTTCAACTTCTCATTAAATCTATTTCCTTTGTTAAACGTTTTTGACACTCCTAAGTCAACTGATTGAATACTTTAAACTTATAAATTATGTTAAGTAATCATATGGAGCTTGATTAATGTTCATTCATGATTAGTATGAGAAAACAAACACACAGATCTTGATCTAGATTTATGACTTGTATAAAAACTGGATCCTCGCCTACATATTATATACATGTGTGTGTGTGTATATATATATATATATATATATATATATATATATATATATATATATATATATATATATATATATATATATATATATATTATTCAAATTTGCATATCAATTCATCTGCTCACAATTTTGAGAACAGCTATATAAACTTCCTCTCCCTTCTCAACAACGAAGTAAAAAAAACCCATTGAATTTATAAAAAAAAAAAAAAAGATTTAGCCTTGATTGGTAACAAAATAAAAGGGAGTGTTATGAAATTTTTTTTTAATTGCTGTCGGAAAATTTAATTAATAAAAGGTTGACCAATAGAAAAACAGGCGAAAATGTTAAACAGATCTAGATACAGAGACAAAGAAAAAGAGCGAGGATGAGGAAGAAAATTTTTTTTCATGAAGATAGATAGATAGATAGATAGATAGATAGATAGATAGATAGATAGATAGATAGATAGATAGATAGATAGATGGGATAGAAGGAGAGGTGAGAGAGAGAGAGAGCCTCAGAGAGATGAGGAGGAAAAATGGTTTTGGACAGATAGACAGACAGATAGATAGACAAATAGATAGATAGATAGATAGATAGATAGATAGATAGATAGATAGATAGATAGATAGATAGATAGATAGATAGATAGATGGGATAGAGGGAGAGGTGAGAGAGAGAGAGAGCCTCAGAGAGATGAGGAGGAAAAATGGTTTTGGGGGAGGGGGGGGAGAGGCGGGAAAGTAGAGATATATGAAGGGATAGAGTGACAAAGAATCATTACATTATATAAAGAACTGAGAATTGTAAATTATTATGGAGTGTTAGATAATGAAAAGAAAGAAAAGAAATTGTGCATCAAATCTTCATTACATTACACTGTACAGATTTATCAACGTTTTTTTCTTTTTTTTTTTAAGTCAAAGATGTGAAAGGAAAAAATTGGTGAAAAAAACAAACCATGTTTTAAAGGAAGAAAGAGATTGTTGACTGACGATACACGTACGTCGCTTGGTGGCGCTGGAAGTAGGCTGTGCGCGCAAAAATAAATGACCTGAGTATCTTTACGCTTGTAATATCTTTGGTGTTACAGATAGGCGCTCAGTACCGACGGGCTTTTTTGTGACTATTTTTGTATTCTTTATCTCCGTATTTGGTTGTTTTTGCTGTTTTTTTTTTTTTTTAATTTTTTTTTAGCACCGACTAATGAAATAAGAAAAAAAAACACACTGCATTTCATTTCACGCACACACACTCTCCCCAAATTCCGACAGAAACGTTTGATTGAGGCATGCAATACCGAAACAAGACCTTCGGGTTCAGGGGAAGTAATTGTGCCGCGATATTTTGCTTAAATTAGCGTCTTTGTTCCAGTCACTTCATGCGTGCATCGTTCTTTGTCGCTGTGATCTCCTGTGATGTTACACACTACGAAAATGGTTGATGAAAATTTATCCTTGTTGTGCAGGCCATGCCCTCAATTTATGAAAGGGTTCATAAAAATTATGTTAATAGGGATGTTATCTCAAAAGATGTTATATCAAAAGCCTGGAAATACATTTATTTTACCTGTAGACTTTTTGAATAATCAATTTAAACATTAAATGCAACCATTTTGTTTTGAGTACGAACGACCGTCACTGTCAATTGATAGTTTAGAAAATATCATCATTGATGGTTGATCTTTGGTACATTCATCTGTGTTGGGCGCCTGCTCATAATTAACTTTATTCTTCTAACGTTTAAAATTGACAACGATGTTTTTGTTTTATAATGTATTCTTTTTTTATAACTAGATAGTATTTGCCTGATTGCTGTGCACCTGCATCTAATATTAGCCTTTCTAAGACTTAAACAGAAAAATCAAGATAAAATGTAAATCACCAAAAAATAATAAAAAAAGAATGAATCAACAATATCAGTAAATAGAGCAAAAGCTTAATATAGAGAGTAAATGCGGCATGCTAAAATTATAGTCGGTGGGCCAGTGGGTGAAACCATCCCCCCCCCCTTCCCCCTGGGGGGGATTGCCCACTTAGTTATTGTTGTTCATGGTCCGCTCTCGAAACAGGTTGTTAGCATAAAAAAGTGTCATTTTCACAGAGTTATGGCCCTTGAAAGGTCATTTTGTCCATTTTCTTAAAAAATGAGATAAACATGTTTTTGACATTGCCTTTTTTCATAAAATTCAGAACTGTTTACGGAATTGTTTTATCTTAAAAAAAAATTTTATGAATTTTTAAAAAATTTTTAATTGCTATGTTTCTTTATTTTTTCAGTAACTAACCAGGTTTTTCTAAACATTTTGATTTTCTGTTGTATTCACATTGAAGCGCTATAACTTAATACTTTCTGGGTGGGTATACTTCATGCTTCCAGAAACATTTGTCCATAAGAAGTAGAAACTTTTGCTTTCATAAAATCTAAAAACTTGATATGAAGTATTGAGTTACTGCCCTTGCAAAATTTCGCTTTTTATTACTATTAAAAGCATATAATAATAAATTGTGATTTTGTTCCATAGAAGCATATAAATATGTATTTTAATGTTTTCAATGTTATTTATTAATTGCAATGTAGGCTTTAACGATGTTTCAAAATTTAAAAAATCGACATTAAATAAAAATGAGTTAGTCCCCTTGAATTTTGTGAACCTACGTTGATAACATAATTTTGTCATATCAGTGCATTTACTTGTATTACATACAATGCAAATACCTTTAAAAGGTTCAAATACATGACATTTCAGCTGGCTACTATTTCACTGTTAAAAATGCCATGAGGAAATAATATAGGTACAATTTTAAGTTACAGTTCATCATCTGTGTCAGAAATACCTTCTTCTTGAGAGAAGAGGTCATCATCTTGCAGTTCTTTTTCCAAAGCATCGTCTGTACCAAGAGTATCTGGAGGTATGTCCTGGAGCTCTTTAGGAATAAAGACTAGCTGAACCATTTTATGTCAAGTCCACCTGATGAGTTCAGGTACCACCGATTATTCTCGGGCTTGGGCAGGTCTGGGAAATGGGAGCTTGATGCTCTCCATATTTTTATCTGGAAATTAGCTCTTTGAGTGTGGAGCATAAGCACATCTTGGCAAGGAGACATTTGGCTAAGATCTACTCCTTCTGGATTTGAAAGTATACTTTTCTTGCCCTAGAAACAATGTCTAACTTTATCATATCTGACTTTGTCAACACTGGTATGAGATGGTTTCCCATACAGTTGGCAAACAAAGGTCTTTATAAGT
>BLXT01002816.1:169295-179546 GCA_019648995.1 Plakobranchus ocellatus
GGGGGGGGGGGGGGGGGGGGGGGAATAATTCTTTGAAAAGTAAGAAATTTTAGAGTTCATTTGGTTATTATTTTGTGCATTTGTAATGTTGACTAAATAAGTTTTTAAAATTTTCAACTGTTTATCTCAAAAGGGTCATATGTAACATCTGACTTATTAGATAAGTGTCATAGAATTATGTAAAACAAAGTAATGATACCCATATTGATACATTTGGACAGACTGGACTCTTGCTTCCATGATATGGTTCTTGTCTTGACATTAATGGAGGCTGGACTCCTTTCATATTATGCTCCAAGTCTCAATGTCTGTGGAGTTTTTTCTTGAGCATAGCGAAGCATCATGGATATCTTAGTTGACCAGGGTAGAAATGCAATTTTATTTTTATTTTGAAACAAAATATCACTGAAAAAAGCTTCACTGACGAAGGTACAAAAAAATGATGTAAAAGTTGCAGTGATTGTGCATGTAAGGCTTGAATTTTAACAAAAATTGCTGGCTTGCTCAAGCATGGCCTAAGAATGATGCATGTGGTTGAATGTAGGCTGGGCCCTTTGAGGGGACTCAGAAGGCAGTGATATAAAGTAACCAGCCCTGCTTTGCCCATACATGATTTGCTTAACTAAAGTAGTGCTTACAAGGCAAAATTCTAGATCGTGTGAGGGACCAGAATTTTGAAAAGGTAGCCATGTTTGATCGTTATTTTATTCCTTGAGGCCTTTTTTTTTTTACGAAGAAGTACAATTTTGCTTTTTGACCTTTCTGGACTAGACTGTTCAATAATAATGGGCAATTTTACCATATAAGTGATGACTTAGGCTTAGGTGTATATGTCAAATGTATAATTTTTCTTCTGTATGAATTGCAAGCTAGGTTATGCTGATATGTTTATTTGCTGCTAAATCTATTTTGCAAGCATGCAAAAGAATGTTTAAAAAACAGTGCAATACAAATGGTTAATTAAAATTTTGGCACATTATAATATTTTAAGATGATTACTTTGTAAAATTCCTTTCTATGAACGTTTCAGTGGTATAAAGTTAATATGAGCTTGAAATGAGCTGAAGCATGTGTGTGCGAAGCTTTGAGCATTTCTTTTTAAACTTAATTATGGTAGTTTGCCAGTAGGGTCCTCTGGCCTGACATTTTTGGCTGCTTCTCTTCTTATTTTAACTGTGAAGTGATTAATTCCTATCAGTTTTCCATCATTTTGTAAAGCATGTCTGTTTTCTCTGTGAAATTAGCACGATTTGCTTGTGAAATCCAAAAGATAGACCATCATTTGAAAACTTCATATTGCTAAATAGATGGATCAGTAATATATAATCTTTCACAAAAAAAAAAACATATGAATCATTCAATGTCATTTGAAGAGTAATAGGTTGAAAAACAAGTTTTTGTTAGAGAGTAAACTATTCTGTTTCAGTTTTATTTTCCATGCTTGCAAGCTTAAGTCTGTTTATTTCATTGATGCCATTTCTCCTACGTTATTAGTATCAACTAATTTATTCATGTTCTGTTTTCTCCTCTGTGCTCGTAAGCCCAAAACTTTTTTTTTTTTTATTCCAGCAGTGCTCTGTATTTGATGCTTGTAAGAATGCCATTAGTCAATGAGATTTCATTTTTGTGTAACGAGTAGTTTAAGGATTGTCAATGTTCTGTTTTTATCTTCGTTAACTTTTCCTCCCTCAGCTTTGACTTTCTCGTCACTGCCGTCAGCGTCGTGGGCGCCTTTGGGGAGATTTTCGAGAACTCTTTCTATTACATCATTGTCTTGCGGCCATTCAGATTGTTGAGGTAAGTAGCCCTGCCTATTGAATTGTGTGTTTTGTTTTTTTTTTAACAATTAATCTTGACAGAAAACCGCAATAATACAATTATGAGAGAAAGCCTTTTTTTTTGTCATAAAAGTATAGTAAATATAAAAATTTTGAAATTCCAGACGGGGTTGCAAAAATTAGTGTCACTAAACTGACAATCTTTATCAGAGCCTTGTAAATTTTTCCTTATGAAGTAGCATCTTAGTGAAAGTTGTGATTCTTTAAACAAAGAGAGAGAAATCATTAATTTTAGCCAGTATATTCTATAAAAGATAAAGTTTTGGTAAATTCACTCAAAAAAGGTGGGCTACTGCTAACCCCTTTGACCAGGTATTCGCTGTTACAACCCCATTCATTTATTACTTTAAATGCCCAAAGGTGGAGGATATATTTATGTTTTAGTTATTTCAGATTGAAGAAATCCAGCAAGATATATATCTATCAGTATCGCTTTAAAAACTGCTCTCTTATCATAAAATATGCCACTCTCTCACTGTAGAAAAATTATCCCATCTGTCTATTTTTTTCATTGGGAGAAATTTCATTCTTTGCTTTTTTAAAAAAAAAATTTGTAAGTAAGTTTTATCTTTTTGAAAAAAAAGGAAAAAGACATGGCTCTCAACCTCCACCCTATCTAGAATACACACTCTCTAAAAATAAGTACAATTCAATAAAAACATTTTTTTTCCTTTCCATGCACAATAAATTATGTTTGTTACCTGCTTGCTTTTTATATTCAGGTTATTCAAAGTAAAGAGACGCTACAGAGATGTCCTAGGAACTCTCTTCCTCCTCTTCTCAAAACTTATAAGGTTGGTCTCTATTTTGTTTTAGTTTCTTTTTTTGAGTGTGTGTGTATTCATCGATATATATTTGGTTTAGTTTGTTTTGTTTTTTTTTTATTCTGATATCCTAGAGATTTGTAAACATGAAGAAAGTTTTTGGGCCGATATTGGTCTTTGTTTTGTGCCATTATAGCCACTTGACTGCTAGCTGTTCTCAAGCATTTTGGTTCTCACTAGCCTGGGGGCATTGAAAGCAAGTTTCACGCGGCAACAGAAAAACAGAAAAGCTCTAACCTCCTCTAAGTTCTTTAGGGAAAGAATACAGTAATATTAAAACAGCATTTTGGCAAAAGTCTCGACTTTATAATCAATAATCAATGATGATTTGACATGGAGAGATGATTTGTACTTATGACAGTGATTTGTGGTTGTTCATATGTTTTGTTTTTTTTTCATCTTCTCCTCCTCAGTCTTTCCATATGTATCATCAATGTCTACTACTTTTTTGCAATAATTGGCATGGAGATATTTCTCAATGTCGACTTGAGAAACTGTTGCAAGTAAGTTTGCTAGAAACATATCTTTGTTTTTCTCTGTTTTTAATTTTGTAATTTTTTTTTTCTTCTTCTTTCCTTTTTTTATTTATTTTGTTTTATTTTATTTTTCATTTCTTTTGGGTTTTTTTTTTTTTTTAGGTTACTAAGTTATCAGATGAACTTCTGATATAAGTAGTCTATTTGTTTAGATATTTCACAGGATTGTGTGCACCTATTAACATATATTAATAATCATTTAAGTTGGTTAGAGTTTTTTAGAGCAATTGCTCCTTGTTTCTCCCAATATTCAGCAGCACATTAAAAGATAAAATCTTTTACATCGAATCGAATGCTCCAAGCAACTTTAATGCCATGGAGATGATTGAGAAAATAGACACAATCAAAATATCTTTTATAGCTTTCTCTTCTGATGGATGTAGTTATTCATCAGCCTAGTGCCCAGGAATATTTTGTGAGGCATAGCCACAAGTAACCAGACATAAGTCAGAATTCCTTGAAAGGAGCTACAAGTTAGCTGCACCTTTGATTTATTTTAATGATTTTAGAATTAAAGTTACATCAATAGATTTTGGCATCCTTTGAAAGAGCAAAAACTATGTTTGATTTAATTTTGATCTATTCAAAGGTTTTATTTGCTTCTAATTTTTCATTTGTTTTTTTTTTTTGCATGTGTTTGTCTTTATCTAATAGAAATACATCTGTGGAGAGTTACTACCGTGGCAGCGACTCCGGGGACACAGGCTACTACTATCTGAACAACTTTCAGAACATCTTCCTGTCTGGAAGTAAGAAGTGATACATTCAATTTTTGTGTGGAAGATAGCGCTTGCTTTGTCAGGCCATTCCTGCTGGCCAGGGAAGCATGAGAGGGCTTTATCGTGTACAGTAATTTCTTTCCCTGGTCATCTTTGATTTTCCTGAGTTTTGGCAGTTGGCCTAAAAAAAAGTAAAGTGGGTCCCATGCTTAGTCTAAGCGTCGGGGAACCAGGAGTAGGGTCCTGATTGTTCTTGGCATACGGCATTTTGAGGTAGTTTGCCATTGCTTTCCTCGCAACCTATAAATAGGATTGAAATCTCCGAGAATGTGAAGTTAAGCAAGAGCCACTTCTCTGCAAACTTCTCTAATATAGTTTCTGTTATTTTTTATTTCAATAGCATCAATCTATAATGGTGTCCAGTGTTGTAAACATGACAATCATGTCCCTCAATACCTTTTGAATTATTTTGATGCTGTCAGTATATTATGTCTTTTGGTGGTGATAGTGTTGTTGGAGTTGGCAAACTTACTCTAAAACCCAAGGAAATCTTCAGTCACAAGTTTGCTAGTGGCTGGCTTGCTAAGAGCCAAGAATCATGAGATCAACGAAGTAGTGAGCAGCACAAGGCATATCAAATTATAGGGTTTGATGTCACTCTTACTGCATTCTGTCATTTTGGGATTGGATTGTCCCTTTGTTTCTCTCTTTTCCTCTGAGCCGTGGTCATTTCTTTTGTTGCTGTAGTCTCATGAACGGTAATTATCTTGGCCTCTGTATATATTATTCACTATATTGGTAAAAAAAAAAACTCATGGAAAAACTTGTCATTGGAATATGTTTATTCATTTCCCGATTTATTTTTTCATTTGTTTTTATTGCCATCAATTTTATTTTTAATGAAAATGAATTATCTTGTTCTAGCAGCTAAAATGCACGAGTTCCCATTCTTTTTCTTTTAGGTGAAAAGTTATCCTTTTAATGATGAGAATAAGATATCAGACGTTATCATGTATCACAAAATTGGAATTTTTTTATCTACTCAATGTGGAAAAAGCAAGAGAAAAATGTCTCAAGAAATTGAAATTTAAAGTAATTCCACAGACAAATATAAACATATACTTATATTCAACTTGCTTTTTTTTTTTCTCACTTTTTTTTTTAATTTGACACACTTCTCTCACCTTTATCACAAAGCATTCTTTTTTAACATATTTTGATATATGTCTTGAGACCAGATTATATCAGTCAAAAATCACATTTTTAACATTTTAAATCATTCAGATGGCTAGAAACTTAATTTAATGAATTTTGCAATGTAAAAACTGCTTAGGACTACTATAGTTCTATGCTAAGATATTTGGGTTTTATACTTTTGAAAAATTGCTCTGAAGAAAGAAGGAAAAAATATCAAACTTAAAATTCTTCTCTCTCAAACATGTTACTTGTGATATCAGTCTCATTTGGTCTTGTGTCAAGACATTTACATAGCTAGAAACTTCATTGTACAAACCTTGCAATAGTGAAAACTGTATTTTTTAATCTCTTTGTATGTGTTGAAATTTTTTTTTTTTTACATGTTCAGTCACGTTGTTTGAGCTCACAGTAGTCAACAACTGGTACATAATCATGGTGAGTTTTACATACTAGGTTGCCATATTTCTCTCTATAACTCACTTATGTTGTGTATTAAGTGTCCTTTGATTGCCCTGTTGTTCCATTGATTGGTAAATTGCGTGATGGCCACATTCAGTTTAGATTAGAAGCTTGTAAATTATTCTTGGCCTTTTTTTTTTGTCAGACAGATATACTTATGAGGTAAACAAAAAGGAAAAAACCCAAAGAAGGAAAGTGATAAAAATCATACACACACATTATTATTATCATTAATTACAATAATTACATTGATATGATAATAATAATAAAATTATCTACAAAAAATGCTAATGTTAGCAACATTCACGATAACACAAATTGTTAATTTTATTAAGTAGTTATGTTTAAATTATATATTAGTAACTTTTTCCTTTTTTGTTGGATTTAAAATGGATTGCTATAGATATGGATCTTTTTTTGGCTACTATGTTTATTATCTGAGCTGTTCTCTAATTTTAATTTTAAAAAATGGTTATTGGAACTTCGCAGAAATTTTACAGCTTTACTTTTTTTTTGTAAGTGAAACATTCATCTGTTCTTGAAACTCTTAATAATTACATTTTGCCAGACACTATCCTCCGAGGTTGTTAAATATGTCTGTCGGTGATTTCATCATCTCCCAAGTTTAGTCATTCATATTAAATTTATCATCTTCTTACATTATTTTTCTTTCTCTCTCGCGTCCCCTCAATGACGTCTTTTGCAATAATTTTTCTTTCATTCCTGTTTTCTGGCTTTCCAATAATTTAAATTTTGTTTAGGTTGATTGAAAAGGAGATGTAGGCTATGATAGGAGATGCTCTCACACACTCTTTTAATATGTTGGAAATGAGATTGGAGGAAAGCATTAGAGTAATGTCCCTGTGATGGACCCACTTTCACACCATACGTATTAATTTATAAATCTAAATCTAGAAAAAGTACCTCTAGATCTAAAAAAAAAACTAACAAAAAGAGACAGATTTTATAATTATGCCTGTATAGAAAATGCTAACAATTCTTTTTTTTTACCTTTATCTTCTTGCAATAGCAAAGAATCAAAGCATGCAGTATAGTTGCTGTAATGAAATTGTAATCCTGTATAATCTCACCTTTAGCTTGTTCGAAAATTGTTATTAAATCCCTCATTACATTAAAGTTAGAATAAACATATGTCGTCTTTCAGTAATTTTTTGTGTAAATCCATGTCAAAATGTTTTTGAAGGTTGATCTTCATTTCTCATGTTTCTGTTGTTTTGTATTTTCCGTTCTAGGAAGGTTATGCTCAAGGTTACAGCCAGTGGGCACGGGTTTACTTCATGTTGTTCTACATAGTCATGATGGTGAGGCAAATCTTGGACAGTGTAAAGCTGAGATACATTATTGTCATGTGTTGCCCATTCGGGGCAAATTTCTCCACTTTGTATGTTATGAAATGAGTACAAAACTCAGCTGTTTTTCGACCACAAACTTTATATAAATTAAGAGGTTAAGTTGATAAATCTTTAAAAATTTTAGTCTTAGAATTTTCTTTAGATATAATTTGGTAAACTGGGTTGTTTTTACCCCTGCAGTTTCTACTCTCTGAGGAGCAGTTTCATTGAATGGGTATCTAAAAACCAGGGATAAGAAATAGCCTATTTCTTCAGTTGTCAAGCTTTTGCATGTTTGTAGCGTGAATTCTAGTTGATTTCAGATGTTTAGGGTCTTGGTGGGCTGGGCATTGGGGAAAGCTAGAACTGCTTAACAGAAAAATCCCTGCAGATTTAAGGAAGAGTTTGCTAGCCACTGTGTCAACAAGGCCCCTTTGGCTTTTATGCACACATGGAAATTATAATTTTGATGCTTGAAGTTTAGGATGTCCATTTTTATTTAGTTATAGTTGCACTTTAACTCAATTTATGAAACTTTTTTTTTTAACCCATTTATTACTTATCATTATTTTTTCTCTTTTCTGTTTGTTTCTCATCAAGGTGGTCATGAATATTGTTGTGGCCTTTGTGCTTGAGTCATTCATGTTTCGCATCAATTACCGCAGGCAAATGCACTTGGATACAATAGACGGTAGGTTGCTTACCTTAGCAGTTTTTTACTTTCCCAGGAAATCCGTAGAATCTAAGTATTTTTCAGGATTTTTTTTTTTTTAATCTGACCTCTTATACAGTGGTAAATAGTCTTTCTTTACGCTTTGGATTTAATAATGATCAAGCCAGTTTTTAATTGTGATTTCATGGCTTCATGGAATAAGCCTATTTACTCCAATCCCCAGTAATGTGTCCATCAGGGGTTTGATGAGATCTATGAGAACTTTTTATTTTGTTTGATTCAACTTAGTCATCATGCTAAAAATCCAGCCGTATAACTGTTTTCTTCTCTAAGTGGTTCTACTTTTTTTTGCATCTTGTTTCTTTGTTTTTTTTTCCAACATTTGTATCTTTCTCAGAGTCTCTATTCAACATTCCTTTTCTTTTTTTTTTTTTTGGCCATGCAATCAACCTGTATCATTTGTTATTGATCCTCGTTCTCAAACTTTTTCAGCAAATCTGCCAACCTCAATATCAGTTTACAAATATATTTGGAAACATTTAGAATAAGCTCTACACATAAGTTTTTGAGAAGTTTGGTTTGTTTTTATTTTTGCTTCCCGTAAAAAGTCTTATTTTATTCTTGCAGTACATTATTAAATAACTGTAAAATTTTCAAGAGACGTATTCAGATTGATGGAAAGACGTGTTATATGCATTAGCAGTCTTACTACACAGACAGCAGATGAGACAAAAGGGAAGCATGGTCAAAAGAGTATAAATGTCTCATTGCAGAGAGAAATATTGTGATGGCAATGATGAATCCCAATTTTTGCGAGGATGTTATTACCAGTACTTTAAACAATCAATGTCTTGTTGTCTATTTAAATTCTCCTGTGTTTGTGTTATCATCCAGATGACAATGTATACAGGGAAGAAGTTGTTCTCTCAGAGAACGAGATGCACATGGTGAATGTCCTGAGCTGTCCACTCACTGGCCAGTTTATTGCAGATGGTGGAGCGGTGAGTTTCTACAGCAAAGTTAGCTTCATTCAGAAATTAGAGCATATGGCTACTTTTGAGTAATCGAAACGATTTAGCAAATAGAGAGGATGTCGCAGCAGAGCTTAATGGGGAAATAGGAGAGAAAGCATGAGTGTGTTGTAATCTGTAGAATGTTGTGATTTATTATTCCTTACCTCATCTGGAGTGTAATGTTGTGATTTATTATTCCTGACCTCATCTGGAGCGTAATGTGGTGATTTATTATTCCTTACCTCATCTGGAACGTAATGTTGCGATTTATTATTCCTTACCTCATCTGGAGCGTAATGTTGTGATTTATTATTCCTGACCTCATCTGGAGCGTAATGTTGTGATTTATTATTCCTTACCTCATCTGGAGCATAGGGCACCAATAAGGTTTCTCCATTTGATCCTGGCATGTGCTGACCATTTATGTTTATACTATGATTGCCAAACTTCATCCACTCAACATACCCTGTCCCTCTCTATGTATTTAGTGGTCTGCCTCTTCTCTTCTTTGCTTTGTGGATTCTAGTTAAGGGCAGTAATGGGTGGCGACATTTTGTTCATTCTGACAGTGTGTCTAACAATCTCCACTGTCTTTTTGGATCTCTTCCACAATATGTTAAATTTTTTTGTGTCTTGGTTGCTATTTCTACAATCCTACCAGCCAAAAAAAAAAAGAAAAGTTTTTGTTGTCAACAGGTACACACAAAGCAACTTAAATATCTGCTGCGGCAATTGATCCCAAATAAATACATACTATTTAGCAACCGAGAGGATGCATCAAAGAGGAATAACTTTAAAACCCTATTGATAACTGTGGTGACTCAAGACTTTTAGTCCCAGATTTAAGAAAAACTGTTAGTGGCAGAGCTCAAATCGGATTTTGTAACTCATGGCAATTTTCAGGGCAGACATGCTTAACCTAACTAGAATGGAAAAATTTTACACTAGTCACTATTTTGGTTGCAGTTTAAAAAATACCAGTCTAAAAAAATTAGGGTATAATTTCCTACAGGGCTTAAGCACTGACAGTTTGGAAATCATTGAGAAAGTTTGGTTTTTACTTTCTTGTTCAAGGTTTTATTTCTATTTTCAACAAATATCATGGTTTGTGAAAGCATATATATTTTTTTTTTTTAAATGAATATTTACTTTTTAAAAAAATCAATCATTATTTTCTCTTTTAGAGCTCAATGTCAGATTATCTTTGTGTTAAAGTTGTGATTTTCATTGTAAATAGGCGATCACTTCATATTTCAGGGTGCATACGTTTTCAAAGGAGAGAGGCAGCGTAGCCGAGAAGACTTCAGCTTGCGCATGTACCATGATGAGGTTCAGGTACAAATCTATGTTTCATTATTTTTGTTTTAATTTCTTTAAAAACTGTTGGTATGCATTGTCTTCTATTAATAGAGGACAACAGAAGCCACTGAGAATGTCATCGGAAGAAAAGGGATTTATGAGATAGTTCTGGAGAGACCAATCTGCAATAGCCTTCTTTCAGTATCAAATCTCCAATACTACTGTAGGAAAATAAAATGACATACAGCATTGCCATTCTTAAGTCTATGGATGATACTGCTTCTCGTTAATCAATTTAAAGTAGCATTACATGCATTGTTAGCAATATGTTATCACTCCCA
>BLXT01002816.1:208323-220121 GCA_019648995.1 Plakobranchus ocellatus
GGGGGGGGGGGGGGGGGTCGTAGGCAAAAAAACTATTTTTCTTGCCCCGTTGTAGTCCATGCTATTGAACTGTGCTAACGTTACTGCTACTACTGCTAGCTCTCCACAGGCCCTAGATTTCTAAATTTAATAAAAAGTTGTGTTGCAAGCAGTGCTACTGCTAGAGTGTGTGCTCGAGTCGGTGCTCCGCATAAGTATCTCGTAGAAGCTTAGGGGACGAAAAATTAACTTAGTGCTAGAGTCCACATTTTTGTTTTAGTTACTGGCGCCCGGCAGTTTTGTATCTTCTTAAAGAATTTTATCAACTGTCGCAAACATTCCAAAATGCCCATGTTTATAGTCCACACAAATGTAAAAAAAGGCGACATCCCTGAGAAGTTTTTCACAGAGGCAACTTCTTTGCTTGCTACTGAGCTCGGAAAACCATCCTCAGTACGTGAGAGTAGAGTTAACGGTATATATTATGTATATGATTTAGATTTAGACAAGCATCACCAGAATCAAGACCTAGATCTAGATCTAAGTCTAGGATTGAATATATTGATTGATTTCGCATAGCATTAGAATTTAAGTCGGTCGTGACCGAAAGGAACTCTTCCTGATTAATATGATTAAATACATGTTTTGTAGATCATCCCTGTTTGGCAGAAGTAGTTATAAATGAAATATTGTTCATAGTAGGCCATTGTTACTCTATCTTGTTCCAATGCCAACGCATTTTTTTTAAGAAAAGGTTTGATTATGCGTCCAGGTTTGAGTGCCTCATTTCTGTTTGTTTTTATTTTTACATTTCTTACCTCTTGCAAAAAAACAAATTTTAAAAGTTTTTCTTTCTCTTTTGCCATTCTTTATTTTTCAACTTAAAATGTTTAGTGCTTAACAACAGTGTCAATGACAATGTGAGTCTGCCCTAGAGATGTGCAGGGACCCTTCTGTTGCAGGTTTGAGCCCCGCCATAGGCGCTCCGGCCTAAAATCACCTCATGTTGTGGACTGGCTATATACAACGCCCCCCCCACACACACACACTTTTGTTTGCGATCTGAATAACATTTTACTAAATAAAAATCTTTTTGACCCATTTTCTGTTTTCTGGTCATTTCATTTTTATTTGTAGTCTTCATTTTCCATTAACATTTATTTTTCCATTTGTTTTTCTTCAGTTTATTCATGTGCAAGTATGTCCTGATCAACTTATGACTTTTGGAGGAACTGATGAACCATGTGCAAACATAACTCTACACTGTATTGGAGTTGTTTGCCCAGAAAAAAATAGAGAGATGGCCCCAAAGCTGTCTGAGTTTATTGAGTCACAACTTGGCATCAAGAAAAACAGGTATGGCATATGAAGAAAAAGTGAACCTTTTTCAACTTTACAATTACTTTTCATCATTACAACATTATGAATTGAATCAATCATGAATAGTTGAACATTGACTAACACCTCTTCAGAACTTAAAAATAGATGATTTTTTTTTTCCAATTCTTTACAATACTCACAATAATTAGCTTTCAATTTCCTGTCTTGATACTGAAATGATTTCAGAGCCCATTGTAAAGTTCATCACTAAGTTTATTACAAGAAGCATCAGTTGACCCAAGTGATGAAAATGAAAATTGTAACTTTTCTATTTGTACTTATTTTACTTTGAAACGTAGTCTTAATTCTTATTTTAAGGAAACAAGAAAGGAAAAACTCTTGAAAGACAACTCTTGAATTTTATTTTGATGTGAGTCATGTTGAGAATTATAACGCAGTTTTATGATCTTGAAACTTTTTTGACACTATGTATGATAACAAATTCGAAGTTTGAATGTTTCAAGACAAGTCCTTAACTAGGCACACGTCACTTTTCAAACATTTTGAACCATAGGAAACTGCATTCTATGAATTTTGATAGGGTAACAACTGGATTATATTAATTCTGTGTCAAGATGTGTTTCAATGGCTTAAAAAAATGTGTAAAAAAAGGAAATGTTTCTTTTCCTAAGTATTGTATAAAACATATTATGATATTTGACTTTGACTCATCAGGACTGTTCTTCAGCTTTTGTCTCAAATCTATTTTTGGCATCACCTGACTCAATAGGGCTAGTCTTAAGACATTTTACAAAATTTGCCTCTTTAATTTGATTGTGTCACTTTCACAAGTTTGACTTTTTTTCCCACAGATTCTACATCAACATCAATGACCTTGCTCGACCATATTGCATCTGGGATGGTAAAACATTTGGGTAGACAAATGAAATTTTCCAAGGAAAAGGAAACTGTCTTTGAGCGTATTTTTTTAAAGTGCATTGCTGGTTGTGCATCCAATAAACCAATAAACAGAGCTTTAGTTGAATAGTTGGAAAATTCAAAATGACAAACTCATTTTTTCAGGGCATGTTTAATTGAGATCCTAAAATTATTTTTAACATGCATACGATCATGACAATTCATATTTTTGTTCCTTTTTGCATTGTTAGATAATCAAAGTCCATCTTTTTGTAAGCCTTTTTTTAATACCATGCAGTATTGAAAGTCTTAGGTCATGGGCAATAGGCAAGGGCAGCAATAATAACTTTATAAGGTTAACTGAGAAGAGGTTTGAGTGGAGGAACATAATTGCCAATGTCTGTTCCAGACAAGGTAGGCCTACTTGATGATGATGAGTATTAAATTTTTATTTATTTTTTAACCAAAATATTACATCAATCAAGTGAATACAGTAAAGCTTTTCAAAGGAAAACCTATACAGAATTGTGAGATAAGATTTCTTTGATTTTTTCATTCAAATTTAATACTTACATGAAGATATGTGCACATTGATGTGATCGCTGTTGATGAGAGGGCATATTGTCTTTTTTTCAATTTATTAGAGTAATAATATACATGTATTGGCTCATGAAAAAAAAAAGCTTTGCTTTTCCACTTCATTCCCAGTTACATGATGCTAAGTCAAAATATCATTTTCATGGTCATATAGAGATTTCAGAACCTATATCTTTTTTTTGTTTTTTTTTAATTTTTTTAACCTAAATACTTCAGAGATTTTATCATTCATTGAATCTAGAGCAGTTGTTTAGGAAATATTGCACCTGATTTTTTATATTGCATGATTAAAATAAGGATTGAAAGTGCACATTTAAGTTCAGATAAAGTTGGTATAATATATGATACATGTGTATTCCACGCCACACTATCTTTTACAAAAGCTCTGGCTCACCTTTCTTAAATGCCAGTCCTGCAATCAATAGTGCATGGACTATACAAAGAAAGGGGAAAAAAAATTTTTTTTTTTTTAAATGTGCAAATTTCTTCAGAAATTACCCTGACCATGAGGAAAATCTTTTGTGTATCAGAGGTCAGAGACAACCTTCTAATCTATCTCAGTTTCATACACTGTGGACTCTCCGCTGGATAAACTGTCAATTTATTGGATAAACCTTTTATCTTTTCTTGTGTAGCATTAGCAATTAATGACCTGACTTCTGTTTTATCTAATGCATTAAATGAATACATAATAAGTAGGCCTACAGGTATGACAACTCTATATTTGCATATAATAATTTATTTTTTTTTAATTAGCCATTCTTAGAGATGGTTAAGACAAAATTTGCTCAAGCTATCTAATCAACTTGATTTCATGGGCTCAGAGATGCTCTGGAGAAGCAAAGAGATAGTTAAGATAAAATTTGCTCAAGCTATCTAATCAACTTGATTTCATGGGCTCAGAGATGCTCTGGAGAAGCAAAGATATTGGTCAGTTTTGCTGATAAGATAAAAATTATTTGATTTTGAAGTGGAAGTTATGTAAATTTTTTTTGTTCTTTCATTCTTTTTGCTCATCAAACTGGAGAAACTTTCAAGGTCCTTAGGGTCATAAGATTCAGAGCTTAGGATTTGGTTCATGCCGTCCAAGAAAACAAGGCTAGCAAGGCTTTTTTAAGCTATTCCTTTATTATGAATATGATATTAATACTACAAAAAGATTTTAACTGGGTATTGAAACATTATGTCCGTTTATTCAATCCAACTACGTGTATGTACACCCTTTTGAGTTTTCAGTAATTTAAGGCTCAAACTGTACTTTGCTTTTCTTGTTTTTGTTCTTTTCTCTTTTAAACACGTTTTTTAATTGAAATTATTGTATTTTGTTCTCATCTAACATAACAACATAAGGTGTTTATTTTGAAGCTGAATGTTTAAAAATAAAAAAAAAAAATTTAAGATTCTCATCCACATTCATTTTGTCTAATCTTTAAAGTTTGGTGGCTTACTCTGCCATAGCCATTGGAAAAGCAGTATTGTCCATCGATTAACACCACCTTTTATGCCTTTGATTTTGCTACAGCAGTAAGCCTAACTGATAAATGAAAAAATCTCATCTCTGAAGTACATGTGTTCTCTATAAACCAAGACTTGATACGTATAGATTATGGTCACTACATAAAATTAAGCCACATAGTTAAATGTTAAAAAGCCTCACCCATAGACCAAGATCCTGCAAGAAAGTTATGAATTTGTTCATGGTGTGAGGATTTTTGGACAAAAGATATATGGGTATGTGGTTTTACAAGCGAACAAGACCATCCAGTTTGATGATTGTGTCTTGATTTAAATCAAAATAGGCCCATAGACTTGTTTTAATACATATATGAATTATATGATTTTTTTTTTTTCAGGCTTTTTTTGTTGCTGTTGTTTCTAAAATTATACAGTTTCTTTTTGAGTTTTTAAAAAGAGTGAGAATAAAATAGGATGAAAAACTGTTGTTGTTTTTTTTCACCAGTTATATTTAAGTGTTATGTTGTCATTGATAAATTATTGTGTGAAAGAGGAGAATGTGATATGTCTTCTAAATATTCTCTCTATGTATCGCCAATAGTTCCTATTTTTCATGTAAAAATCAAGGAAAATCTAAAATAAAACAAATATACCAAACTACTGCACTATTCAAATTTCAATGACCAGGAGCATATTTGGAATATTGGGAGCAAAGTATTGTGCAATCACATATCTTTCAAGATATTATTGTGGATATCTTTTAATAATTTATGTCACTGCCTGTCTGTCTGCCTATCTATTTATTTATCTATCTTCATTTTTATAGCTATCTATCTATCTTCATTTTTATCTATCTATCTATCTCTCTGTCCGTGTATCCATTTATTTATCATCAATCTATTTCCCTATTTCTCTACTTATCTTTCTATCGCTCAATCCATTTAATGATTTATCTATATATCTAATTCCTTTTTATCTATCTTTTTATCCATCAATCCATTTATCTGTCTTTATGCATTATTAGAAGACAAGAAAAAAAATTACGTATGTAAAATATATAATACAGGCATATATATATATAATTCTTTATGAATTTTCAATCTTTAGAACTTATAGAGGTTATCCAGAAACTTTTTATTTTTATTTTTAGAATGGTGTGTTGGATTATAATTGATGATTAGATTGAGGTTGCACGTATTGATAAAACGTATACATCTACTGAATAGGTCACACGATTTAAATGATGATGCAATGGCAACCACTGTTGTCATTTATCAAGCAAAACAATTGTTTCAAAACTCAACTACGATCTGGGTTGACAATGTTAAGGGGGTTTGTGATTCACATCCAAATTCCTCATTCGGCAGGGATAGCCATGTGCAGCAGGTGACTCTAGGTCGCCATCCACTCATCCAGTGTCTGTTCACAAAACTAATAATATCAAACAAATGTTAAGAATAGCAACATGGAATGCGCGTGCAATGAATATACTTTACAAGGTAAGTTAAATGATGTTAATCAAGAAATGGATACTAACAGTAACAGAATGAACCCAACCATCGTAGGCCTTGCAGAAGTAAGATAGAGAAGGGCAGATTCATAAAACTGAACAGAAAAAATATATACTGTGGGAAAATATGTGTTTACACGAAAGAGGCGTTGGTATCACATTTCATGGAACAACAGCAAAAAGTCTTGAAAGCTGGTGTCCAAATTCGGATAGAGTGCGGTGGTTGCAGTTGTAGCTTAACTGGTTAATCCGTTAAATCTAGATTAGGCATTATTTACCTCAGCACCAATATCCGATAGTGAAGATAAAGTAGACAAGTTTTATGAAGAAATAGAAAAAGTAAAGGCTATCTAAAACCCAGGACACCATGATAATGAAGATATGGGATTGGGAGATTTTAATGTAAAAGTTGGGGATGATCTTGGGCTTAGGGGCATTGGGACATAAATGAACGTAAGAGTAAGCTGGGCCTAGGGGCATTGGGGCATAAATGAACGTAAGAGTAAGCTAATTGAATGCATCATTATATTTACTTGGTATCAAAACCATTGACGACGACAATGGACGTGGAATAGCCCTGATGATTGATGGAAAAAGATTAATGTTTCATTCAGAAACGATTTCGAAACGTCATCAAAACATCAAAGTCACTGCCGGGAGCCGAGTGTGATTCAGACCTTGTTCCAGGCACGTGTGAATTTGAAATAAAACGAAACTACTAAAATATGATAAAATTGCGATACCTATGCGAAACAAATAAGATTCTAATCAACATGGTCATTTCAAAGAAGTCCTTCCACCCCAAATGCCATTTCGTTTGCTAAGAAGAAGCAAACAAGTTACAAAATTCAAATGCCCAAGTTACCTGAAAACATCAGATGGTAAATGCACAAGTGAAATAAGAAAAAGAATAGCAGTGTCCAAAGCTTCATATCAAAAAATTAAACCAGAACTGACAAATAGAAAAATAAGTACGGACACCAAAATAAGGTTAATCACTATAATATGAAAGTGAATGTTTGACAATTTATAGGGAAACTGAGAAAAACTGAAAGCATTATTATTGTGGTTTATATGAAAAATGATGATGATATCATGGACGGAAAAAGGTACAAAACTGAAAGAAGCTAAACTTTAACGACTTCTAATTAAAACCATGAGACGGAGACAACTACGACTTCTACTAGACATCCTAATTGCCGACACAAGGATATTGAATAGCCATTTAGTTCAAGTAAAGTGGGTCTTACGATTGGTCCAAGCATCGAGGGAACCAGGAAATGGATCCTGATTGTTCTTGGCACACAGCATTCTGAGGTAGTTGGTTATTGCTTTCCTCGCCGCCTTTACTTTTGCCAGGTCTTATAAGAGACCTGCCTACCCACCTATCAGCTGGGTGGACACAAGGGAGCAATGAAAGGTTGCCTTGGCCAGGACTGGGAATCGAACCTGGTCCCTCTCACTTGGTGGCTAACCGCGCTACAGATGAGCCATCGCTCCTCACAAGACATTTAGTGATCACTGGAAATGTTGAAGGCAAATGCAGTAGAGTTAGAGAATAACTTTATTTTATTGAAAATATTAATACATGAGTACAAGGTAACAGTAGCAACAACTGCCTTGTAAATATAACTGAGAATAGGTTTGAGTGGAGGAACACAATCGCCAATGTCTATTCCAGAAGGGGCATCTAAAAATAAAGCTAGGTGTTTGGTAAAGAGGAGGATAAGAATTCCTTAGCTTCATATGCACATGTGTACCTTAATATCAAGCTTTAGTTACTAGGTATTTATCATGATTCTAGGGGATTGCCAGTAATGATGATTAACCTGTAAAATAAAGGCATATAGTGATTCTATTCATTGTCACAAATTTTGACATAATATTAATTAGGCCCACATGCCTTGAGACTTTGCTGGGGCGATACCTTCAACGTTCTGTGTTTTGTGCCTTGAAAGATTTGTGCTCGGAAAAAACAAAATCTATCTTTAAAAAGGGCGGCAAACAAACATTCATAAAATCGAAGCCGATCTAATTTCAACCAAATTCGACCGATTTTTTTTTTTTTTTTTTTTTTTTTTTTTTTTTTTTTTTTTGTCTTTTTTCTTGCACATATGTACTAAATCTACTTAAATACGCCTACTGTAATCTTCTACATGCTTTTGAAAGTTTGAAACTTTTATTTTTAAAAAATCTAATTTCTGAAGATGAGTACGCCATGCTGCTTAGAACTATTTGCCGGACCCTGGATCTCTAGCTTATCCGTTCTCCTTAAGTATATTGCCAGGGGGCTATAATTGGAGCCATGAAATGAGGTGCTACAGAAGACTACCTGATATCTCATATAAAGATCATACCACAAATGAGGAAGTGAGTAGAAGAATTGAAAATGCCATTGGACCACATGTTGACCTTCTGACCATCGTTCGACAACGGAAACTGAAATGGTATAGGCACACTACTCGCTCATCTGGCCTTGCCAAGACCATCATGCAAGGTGCCGTAAATGGAGGCAGAAGGAGAGGGAGGCAGAAGAAACGCTGGGAAGACAACATCAGAGAATGGACAGGACTTGAGCTGAGAAACACCTTACGGAAAGTTGAAGATCGAGAGGAATGGAAAGCTGTGGTTAGGAGGTCCTCTGCTGCGCCCCGACGGATCCCAGATAGGTGAAGGTGATAATTGGATTGGGTTTTTCCACTTTATCAAGAACATTTCCCTTACGTATCGTTAGGTTTAATAAAATTAATTTCATAAAAGCATTATTAGTTCATGTATAATATATCACGACACTTTGAGTAAGATACGTGCTTACTCAAATCATAGTAGAAACGATCATGGCAGATAACAATGAAACTGAAAGCATGGCTGAAACTTGACATGTGAGCAGATTATGTGATTATCAATAACACAATCTTTCATTTCACTGTAACTATTTATTATTAAATGGCACAGCAACCTTTTTTTTTTTTTTTTTTTTGTTAATCGTCCATTCAATATAACTGACAAAGAACGCGTTTTATAACCATTCCATGTAATGACTTATTATCACCCGCGAACAAATTATTATGACAAACGGCGCGTTACTGGTGAATTGGGAAAGGATAGGAATACAGAAGAAGGGAGGCATTCATTTTTTTTTTTAATTTTTATTTTGTTTCTGAAAAAAAATTCCTTTGTGCTTTGCAAAAATTCCTCATCCTTAAGGACGGTCTCAAGTGTCTCAATATGGCATACTGTTAAAAATAAAGGCCTATATAATATCACAATTATGCAAAGGCTCAGCCCTTGATATAGTGACAGTGTAAATTAATTCCATTGTTAGTGTTGCAAAGGATTAACATTAATGTGTAATAATGAAATGCTTGTAGTGATAATCATTGTATCATAAAAAAAACGAGCTTTTAAATTTCATACATTGATTGAGATTTCCGCAACACAAAAGTTGCGTGAAACCGCCTTCACAAATGAACAAAAGAAAGATTACATGTGAGAAAAGCTCTCTTTGCTCGATTAACATAGTAGTCGTCGGTCGGCTGATCACGATATCAAGTGAATTAATCGCCTTTATTGCATTCCTTTACCGAGTTACGGCACTCCGTCACTCTTTTGTAGGAAAGATTTCGAAAGGTCTTTTATTTCTCTAAAGTCTGAGACTTTTTTTTTTTTTTTTTTTTCTTTAATATTACATTACAACTCTTGATTATACTCGAAACTCCTGGAAAATGAAACAAAAGTCCATTTTAACTGATGGGTTTTTTGTCTTGACTCTCATTTCAACGGTGTAGGTCGTAATAATAACATAGCTCAAACTCAAGCACTTTGTGTCATGCCATTGGGCTGACAGTCATAACAGAAAAATTAAAGTACATGCAACATACCGGTTGGCAGACTCGTCAATAACCTGAAGCACAGCAGATAAATCGTTTCTAGTTAGTGAACTAAAAAGGAAATGCATCTGCAGTACAATCTCTAAAATAATTAACTGCTTTATTTCTATTCGATATTCCGACAGCTGTGCACTTCAAACATAATAATAAAAAAATTACGCGCCATTTTACGTCTTGGGTTATGGTAAAAAAAAGTAAAGTGGGTCCCACGCTTACTCTAAGCATCGGGGAACCAGGAGTAGGGTCGTGATTGTTCTTGGCATACGGCATGTGAGGTAGTTTGCCATTTGCTTTCTTCGCCGCCTTTACTTTCGCCGGGTCTTAAGAGACCTAGCTACCCATTTAGTGCTGGGTGGACACAGAGCAGCAATGAAAATTGGCCCAAACTGGGATGGGTTATAGTATGGGTTCTAAAATCAGGAATCAATTGAGAGCTGATTTAAATTTATATTTATATATTATTTATACATATCAATAGTATTCAAAAAATAGAAATATGATAACTTTTGTACTTAAGCCTGATCTATTGAAACATATGATAGCTATTTTTTTTAATAAAGTGAGATGTTAAAATGCCGCTGGTTTTTTTTCCCTCTTTCTTTGATTCAGTCGTTGATTAGCAGGGCCTTTCATCAGATGCGTGCCAAAATGTCTATTATTTCTTCAGTGCTTTGCATCCAAGAGCATAATGCTGCTAAGATATGCGGTGCTTTGTGGATCAGCAGCTTAACAAATTGAAAATGCTGAGCTAAAGAATCGCCATAAGTCTACGATGGGTATTTGAAACTCAAGGTTATGAGAGGCAGCAAAGCGGCCCAGGCACAAGAGATAAAAAAGCCTCCCAGGAATTAAATTCGAACGAAAGATTTGACTCCCATGACCCAGGCACTTTTTGAGAACTGGAGCATGGAACATTCAGACCAGGAGGACCAATCAAGTTCTGAAGCAAACGCAACGAATTAGGCTAAATGTATTTGGAGCTGAGTGATATTACGTAGACATGAGAAAATTATCTTAAAATTTTTAAAAATGTTGTTGGCTTGCGGACAATCAACATGTGGAGGGAGAAAGACTTATTTTACATGAAAACGCTTATTTTTCTTTCAAAACGGCATTAAATGAATCGATTGCAATAATTTCAAAAACACCCCTAGCTTTATTTGGAAATATATTTGGGCGCACACTTGTCTGTTTTTATTGTTTAAAGGAAAAATAAAAAATAGCGGTTTTATAGCAACAGTATGCATTCTATACTCCTTCAAACTTTCAACTTCTCTCGGCTGCTTTCTAATATACACCTAATATAAGAAAGGTGTAAAAAGGGGGAAGGGTGGGGGGTAACAGAGGTCAACATCAGGTAACAGAGGCACAAATGAAATAAGTAAAAGAATAGCTATTGCCAAGATACATTCCAAAAAATAAAACCAACACTGGCAAACGGAAACATAAGTATGAAAACCAAAATAAGGGTAATGAAAACATATATATGGTGAGTAGTTTGGTATGGTAGTGAGTGTTGGACAATAGACAAGGGAACAGAAGGAAAAAAATAGAAGCAGTAGAGATGTCAGAAGAATGATGAGAATGTCATAGACAGAAAAAAAAGTCCAATGAATTGATACTGAAAGAGACTAATCTTGAGCGATCACTAATTAAAACCACAAGACGGGGCGACTACAGTTTTTAGGCCATATTTGTCGACACTAGAATTTAGAACACTCAGCAATCACTAAAAAGATTGAAGGCAAACGTAATAGAGGTAGACAAAGAAGAACTTTTATTGAAAGTCTGAAGTCATGGGCAATAGGCAGGGGTAGCAACAACAACTTTATAAGGTTAACTGAGAAAAGGTTTGAGTGGAGAAACATGATCGCCAATGTCGCTCCAGTCAAGGCATCTAAAGAAGAAGAAGATTTAACCATTAAACTGTAACGATTGATTAGACGAAACGGGGAAAACTTAGAATAGAAAAAGAATTGACAATGATTAATAAAATTATGCAAAAACGCTTTAAAAGGGTATTGCTTTTAATTTTCTGTCTGGTCTCACTTATTTGTGGGCCTAATATTGTCACCGGGCAGTCGCTGGGAATGGCAAGTGTCACCATTTAGGTTCATTAAAAAAAAAAA
>BLXT01002816.1:222729-233103 GCA_019648995.1 Plakobranchus ocellatus
AGAAAGGGGAAGGGGGGGGAGTCTCCAAAAAGATGTAAGATTATATCTGAAGACCCCCCTATCGATTTGTTTCACGTGATTCGTTTCTGTGGAATGCAGTAGAAAGCGAACACATAAGGTGAGTGAAATGTTTTGTTTTTGTACTTTTGGTTGATAAAATGTGTATGTGGTGCATAATTTATACTTACCTGCTGTCTTGAGAAATTTCTGAGTGTAACAAAATGACATTTGTCGCCGCTTCCCTTTGGGGCTGTCGTTTATGTCTCGTTATGTACGGTCACAGAGGTCGGTATGCACTGCGCCTACAAGTGTCAAGGCAGGGGAAACTGATAGTTTTATTGTGCATCATCCGGTGTTGTTAGATACGTTAGATGATAGGATGTCTGAGGACCGTCTTTCTCTCTCTCAAATACGACTGTATTTGTATGCTAATATCTGTTAGCGAGTGCATTTTTGCCTGTACAAATTATTATACTGCAATTACCTATGCGTTGAATATTTTGTCGTATTATATGATTGAAATTTACAAATTTTGAAATATATATACACACACACACATGTTTTGCTTATGTATTGCTTCTTCCTAGTCATTTTGCTCTCTCCATATTTGTATCTGGTTTTCGTTTTCTCTCTCTCTCTTTTTCTCTTCCTCCCTGTTTCTCTTCCCCGCTCTCTCTCTCTCTCCCTCACTCTCTTTCGCTTCCTCACTCTGTTTCTCTTTCCCCCTCTCTCTCTCAAATACGACTGTATTTGTATGCTAATATGTGTTAGCGAGTGTACTTTTGCCTGTGCAATTACCTGTGTGTTGAATGTTATGTCATGTTACATAATTGAAATTTGCAATTTTTATAATTTATACACATTTTTTGTTTATTTATTGCTTCTTCTTAGTCCTTTTTGCCATCTCACTCTTTGTACCTGGTGTTAGCTTGCTCTCGCTTCTCTTTCCTGCTCTCTCTCTCTCTCTCTCTCTCTCTCTCTCTCTCTCTCTCTCTCCCCTCTCAATTGTTTTATAACAATACTCTTTCTCTGCATAATTTCCCACTTTGCTTATTACTTCATAAATTTTTTTTCTGTACCTCTAAAAAGTGTCTAAAATATAGTGTTAATCGCTTAAATTGATTTGCTTCATATTGAAAAAAGGAAAATTAGACCTTTTGAATTGATATGCAAGTTGTGCATTAATTCAATTGTGTATCTTAACAGCCAACGAAAAGGGCCTTGTGCCTATTTTGTAACCCATGTAAAATAAATATCAATCATTCAATCTCTCTCTCTCTCTCTCTCTCTCTCTCTCTCTCTCTCTCTCTCTCTCTGTCGGCCTTCTCTCTCTCTCTCTCTGCCTGATTTACATTTCAATATAATTGTTTCTCATTGTGCGTGTTAAATTTTACTTGGGGTTTGAAATGTGACGGCGGTGAAGGAATTATAGGTTTTGATGTATACTACCTGTTTTATAGGTAGCTCAGTGTCAAGACCTTTGATCCCAGCTCCACCATCCAACCCCCATCCCCCTCCTTCATCGTTTTTTATTTCACATCCTTTTTCTCTCAGCTCTACAACTTTCCTACTTTGTAAGTGTCAGTTGAATATATTGTGTTCTTTGAGAGCTCGGGTCGGTTTTCATGGTGTTAAATAACTGTGACTGAGAACTAAATAGGCAAAAATAACTTTGAATCGTTCTGTGTTGATCGATTGTGACAAATCAGAATGGGGGCCTAGGGCAAACCTCATAAGAACAGATCAGCTATTATTTATGAAAACATCAACCTGATGCGCTGTAAACTACACGATCAGTACAGCGACTGGTGCCTAAAACGGTCTGTCGGCTCCAATATCAGATTAATGGCCGCCGCGATAACCAGCCGTCGCAGTGAGGTTGCCCCTTTCATCTATTTATAGTTCAGTGCGTGCCACTCTCTGCAAGCGGTTGAATTAGTTGCTAATCAAAGAGCCACAACTCTTATTTTACTGGAAAAAACAAACACTGCAGAACTGAAAGCAGAAGGCAAAAAGATGGCGGAACCTAATAGAATGACCGAAGATTGGCCATCGCCAAGCTTTCGTGCAAATGTCGTGGAACAGCTGTGAGAAATACCCATCTTTTAATTAGTTAATTTTTTTAAGAGTTTGTAATATGTAGATCTAGATCTAGGACACAGGAAAAGAAAATCTATTCATGTTAGACTGCTTAAAAACTTGTCATATCACAGTAGGCCTAGGTTATTATAATTAGATCTACTCTAGTATCTAAGCTAGAAGCCGTTCTAATTCAATCAATTGAAAAGGGATAGTCTATCTAGATTAAGATCTTTCTTAGAATCACTTACTAGATTCTAATTTATTTCAAAAGTAATCGCTCAAATGGTGGTGATATTTAAAATTCAGTCCCTCTTCTTATCGCAAAGTATTCTTTGTTTTTTTTTTAACGAAATTAGTTTTGTTAGAGTGACCAAGTTTTTGATTGAAGCCAAATCAAAATATTTTTACCGCTGACTAGACTAGATCTAAATTTAGATTTAATTTAGATCTAGATCTAATTTTGTCTTCAATTCGTCATCAATATTTATGGAATATTACCTGATTTGGTTTGGAATTGATCAGAAGTTTAAAATCTAATCTTTAGACTTTAGTTAAAATCCATTCACTTACTTTAAAAAAATCCTAGATGGTGTAAGTAATCATCGCAATGTTAAGGAGTCTTAGGCCTGTAGAGTTTGGATCCAGGGGTTATATTGGCTTTTCTGACTAGAATAGAGCTTCTAGGGACCAATCATGCCCACATATGTCAAAACAAAGGCAATTTGGTATAATCTAGGGACAGGCCCACTGACTTCTAGATCTATCTTCATAAGCTACCGATAAAATGCAGGGATTGCAGGCCAAGTTATATTGTAAATAGTGCTATTTTCACACATATCTACACAATATTTATTTTATTCCTGTGACCACTTCATTTTGTTGGCAGCTGATAAAGGTTAATCTTGAAGATGTTGGGCCTATCCTCGTACTATCTCACCAATTGTAGTCAGGTGCAGGTGGTGTTAAATGTTTATTCAAAGTTACAACAACAACAAAAAATGCAAATAATTTTTTCAAAAACAAAGACATCTTTTAAGCTCTTAAACTTGTCAGGAAAAACATTATCAGTTATGGCAGATTTCATTATAAATTTGGCCTCTATGATTTACTCATCTGAGGCGAAATAAAACTGTGAGCTATGATGTCATATTATATATCAAATTAAAGATCTGGCTTCAGAGATCATGATTTTGTAATCAAAATGAGCACTAGGGTCTTGGTAGTTTAGGTAATTAGGTTTAAAGTTCATTATAAAATTTCAGAATTTTTTTTCTTCAAATTTTAAGACTTGGTCAGCAATGCCTGCAATGATATGTTCTTGAATTGTCTTCTGAAAAAAAATGAATGATAAAATATTGATAACAAACATCACAGAAGCTTTTTGTAATTAAGTTCATAGTTTTTAAAACTATCAGACTCAATGCAAGCATTAAAAACTACTCAAAACACAAAATTTTTTTAAAAAAGTTCGTAAATGTGGATTACGCCCCTTTGAAAGTTAAATCGCCTCCCATATAATTTTTTAAAGCCTTTTGATGGTGAAGTTGAAAAAAATTGAAAAGAGAATGTTAGAAATACAGAAATTTAATGGTAATGCTAAATATGATTACAGGCAACTATTGAACACAAAAAGTTATGGTGTTATGATTTTTGTGGAAACCTAAGACAAAAAACAGTGCATTTCCACATCAATCAAGGTAGACTCATAAAATCTTTATTTCCTTGAGCTAAACCTGAAAAAATATGCATAAAACATAGTGTAGGCAAAGCTGGAAACTATTCAAGGTTTAAGAAACACATTTTCTTGTTCTATGTTGCCCATACTTAAAGAAAAATGGCCTTGAATGCTGCTAATAATAAACTATACTATTGTTACCTATACTATCGTTAGTTTCAGAAAATAAATAAAAAAATATTTTCACCATCAATTATAAACTTAGTCTAAAATAAAAATTTCCACTTATTAACCAAATGACATAGATTAAGTAGAGCAAAAGTTAGGCCTAGAATCACCTGGACCAACAAGAAATTAAAAAACAAAGAACCTATACCATCATCACCCTTTAGTTTCAGATTCTGCGCTGGCCGCAGTATTTCACTATTTTCAAAGTCTAAATACTCTTAATTTTGGATGAAAAGTTTAATTTTGTGATCCTAAATGTTTAAATGTCAAAATAAATCAATCCTGGGTCAATGGCTTTTATTTTTATAGAATTAGATCTATAGGTCTAAATTTCAGTTTAGTTTCCGTGACGGATGAAATAAATTCCTATTTTTCCAGGGCCAATATTTAAGTCTTGAAAATAAAAAAAATTCAAAATTTTTAGTTGATTTACTTTCAATACTCATTTACTTCATAAAAAAATGTAGATAAGTGATGAATATTATTTTCATTACATTAATACACTCTTATTTCCAAGATAGGTCTAAATTGAGTAAATACAATCTGAAACTTTCAGTAATGATAGAGGCATAAAAAAATCAAAATAAAAAAAACTTCTTGAAGTATGAACAAAAAACTGCTACAGCAGCTTCCTTTCACACATCTAAACACATTAGCATAGAAAAACAGGCTCAAAAACAGCAGTGGTATCCATGAATAGGCTAAAAAAATTAAGGTCAGATTTGAGTCCCTTTTTGTGAAATCTGCCTTATACTCTTTGGTTATGATGGCTGAGTTTCAGTTGTTTCTATCTGATTTAGCAGTGAAATACATTGAGGTAGAGACAAAAGTATTTCAAAAAAATGTATACATCCTAATTTTTATGACACTTTTTATAATTGTTTAAAAGCAGTCTAACTTTCATAAGCTTACTCTTCTTGTGGGCATTTTCAGAAGTCTTGCTGAGCCAGTCCTAGAAAAATTCATTTTCAAATTTTGTCTTTGAAGCCTTTGATCGCTCATAAGAAGCTCGTATTTAAATCTAAAGTCTTTATTATTATTGTTATTTATTTATTCTTTTAAATTTCTCAAGGGAATCATTTTCATCATAAGCTTTGTAGGTGAGAGTTACGATTTCAGAAATTGGCAGGTCTAGATCCAGTGTTGATGATTTCTTCATTTCATCAAAATTAAATAAGAGGAGATTGATTTTTAAAATTTATAGTAGGTATGCAAGATTTAAGACCAATGCGATTAACACTGGGATGATGTTTGATCAGGGATGCTGCCTGGTCATAATGGTAAGGCCAGAGACTAGTGTGATGAATATGAACTTTAAAATCTATGGCTGCAGCCCCACAAGAACCACAGTAGCAATACATGACAAATTTCCATTTAAGAGTTTTATTACTTATATAGTCATTATACATAATCATCAACAAATAAATTTGATTTCTTTTAATTTTTTTTTAGAGAAGAAGCAAGAAGGAACAGCCAAACGCAGATGATAAAATCCAGTGTAGAGATGGAAGATATTGTTTTCCAGAAAGCAAGAAATAAAGTATGACTTTTTATTATTAATTATTCTTGTTATTTCACAAGGGTAATTAAATCATAAAAATAGGGAAATATGATGAGAAGGAACAAAGAAGTTAGGCCCCATGTTCACTTTATTAGATGTCAGCAATTTAAACTCTTCTACGAATGTTTCTTCATGAATCCAGGTCTAGAACAATTTCTTTTTTTTTTTTTTGTTATAATAAATATATTTAAAAGCAATGATAAGCAGAAGATTCTACCATATTAATGCTTTGATCAAGTTTAATTAAAAATATATATTTTTTTTAAATAAAAAGAGCAACAGCCTCTAGAAAAGATCCTGTTCTGCTGAAATCAAATTCCCTTAAGATGCAATCAAAAAAGTAGATGAACACTGTGTTTCAATGAGCTTCAATGGTCAGTGGGCAAAAAGTTTTATGTTTTACTGAATACAAATTACCAAAATACAATGCTTTATCAGTTTCAAAAAATACAACTTAGAATAGATAACGCCTAATGCCTTACTAATTTCATCTAAGCTTTCTTTGTATCTTAATAGCAAGCAGCATTTTTAAAAGTAATCTTAGGCAATTTACCTCAGCTTATAACAAGGGTAGATAATTGAATTACATGGAACATCCAATAATCTTTAAATCTTAAAATGATTGTTGGATTACTCAAACATTAAGACAAAAGAAAATATTTTAAAACTTTCAGTTTCATTCTCTTGTGAATAGAGTTATAGAACTGCAGAATTTGATGAGTCAGTCACTCTCACTGCTGACAGAACTGTAATATTCAATATAATACATTTTGAATGCCTTATTGGCTTGATCTCCCTTTTTACCAGGCAGAGTATGTCCAGTTTATACACAAAGTGTTGAGTTCAGTCAGCAGTGATCATAGTAAGTAAAAATTTTCTTTTCTTTTTTAAGAAGGACTTATAATAAAAAGCTTTCTATCCATTTATTAAAATTGCAAGTCAATAAACAGCTTTTTTAAAACTCTATTGTCATTATTATGTGTTGTTTGTATCAGTTTTTTTTTCTTTAGAAATAATAGTAACATATCTTTATTATCATTGGTGCAAGGGACAGTGGATCTATGATAAAATTATAATTCTTCAAAACTAGTTGAACTGCACATGTGTTTAGAGACTTAGCAAAATCATGTTATTGACACTAAATAATAATTTTGAGTTTAAGGCCTTTAAAGGTCATGGTTCATATGAAAATTGAGTTCTTCTTGTAGGCATCAAGATTACTTTTTAAATATCTGTCTCTATGTAAAGTTCAAAAATATTTTAAGTCATCTTGGCTTAGTTTAAATTTGTTGGGAACGAGCAAAAAATTCAGATTAATAGAAAATCAGTTTATGATATATTTTTTATACAATTCTTGGCTTGAAGTTTGTAAACATTTCCCTTATGTTTTTTGGGGCTTGGACAGCCGTTTGCTGCATTAGAATTCCTTTTTTTTTTTGTTAGCTAACTGGTTCGTTTTGTTTTTCTTTTTTATTTCATTTTATCACTTTTAGTTAGTTGTTTATATGGAAAAGACTCAGAAGTGTTCTTTTGTGCTGGTTTTTTTATCATGTTCTTAAAAACGATTGCTTCCAATTTTGCTGTTGTGTCTGTTGCAAAGTCTCAGATCTGTGTTTTGTAAGTCAAACAAAAATCCTTTTGTCATGTTTTAATCTGTATGGACAGCAAACAGTTTTAGTTGTTATGAGTGCAAGTTGTGCGCAAGCCTTCTTATACAATGCATGGGCTCAATGAACACTGCCACCTTCATCAATGTGGCTTACAAATTATATGGCTGTCTTTTTTCCAATAAAATCTTTTGACAAAGGCTCACAAACCATCATATCATAGACTCGATGCAGTCATATCCCCACTACTTTCTAAATCCGGCCCATCTCCCAACAGTCATTAACATCTGTTGACCAAGGCAATAGCATCGAAGGCCTTGACCACACTGTTGGCAGGCACTTACACACTTTAATTGAAGTGTGATTTAACTCAAGTCCTTTAGTTCTTCCCCTTTTGTCTGTGGGAACTTTTTAAGAGAGGGGTTGTTTTCAGATTGAAAAGAGTATGTTCAGTAAGATAAGCTGCGGAACATTAAGTGTTGAGTTATACTCAAAGTGATATGAACAAAATATTTTATAGACTCAATTTTGCCCCAAAACTTATAAGGCAATGGGTATTTTCAGCTCGAAAAAAAAATGTAGATGAACTAAAGTTCGATTCAGATTGTCCAGAGCTTTTAAAAGCAAGAAAATCTGTTCAGTGGGGGAAATTCAGATTAAGCAAACGTTTATATTATCTGGAATTGGATTAAATGGGGTCATGGTATTTTCGATTATAAAAAAAATTTTTTTTGCAGATGACTGTCAACATCATCTCTTAAAAGTTTCATCATACATAAATTATGAAGTGAAATGCATTGTGTATTTACACAGGCAAGGAAAAGAAGATGGTAGGCCAACCTCCACAGGGTATGATGCCGAACATGGGTCAGGTGGGAATGACTGGAATGCGACAGCAGGGGCCTGTACCAGGGCCAGATCAAGATCCCATCAATGCATTGCAAAATTTGGCAGGCCAGGGAGCTGCTGGTATGAATCGTCAGCAACAACAGATGGGTATGTACATTTCTAACTTTTATTACTTTGCAATCTCTATAGTTTTCTTTTCCAACTCAGCGATCCTGCCTTGCACATGAGATAGAAGCGGAAGAGAAGCTTGAACAAGTAAACATTTGTTTTTCATGCTAAAATATAAATCATAAAAAATTCGATTACAACAAATAACCCATATTAAATTCAACCATTGTTTCCAGGCCTTGAAAACAGCACATTAAAAAAAAAAATTCAAATTACACAAGTGTGAAATTAGGGATGCTACTTTTTTGGCTTTAGCTGGAAATTCTTTGCTCGGTAGAGTTTTGACACAGGCACTGCTTTTTCCTCTGTTCATTATCAGTATCCTTGCATTTTGATATCTTTGTCTAGTAGAGTTCTGACAATATTATATACTCATTTTTGTTTAAATTGAAGATTCTGAGACACAATCTGAAGAAGGATCACTTCTTTATGTTATATATCATAAGTAAAACATAAATGCAATTTTTTTTTATTTTGGCCTAAAAGATCATAAATTTTTGAAGGCGATAAAAACCAACATAGATGACTTCATCTATTAAATGTCAGAAAATGATTTTTTTACCTACTCATTTGAAATCAATGTCAAATACATTTCAGTTTTTAAAAAATAGAATTGGACTTGATGATAATAGCAATGGAAGACAGTTTAACTAATCACAAAAGTGTTTTGAAATATTACGTTTTAAATGTTCCTTTTTTTTTTGACAATGACAAGTTATGAGGTGAATTACAAACCTTGCCCTCCCCCCTCTCAAATGTAAAGAACTTTGAAAGCTTACTAGAGGTAGACAGCCTTGCATGCACAATCAAAATTTTCAAAGTATGGTTAGTTTTTAGGCTTTTGAACTTTTCCACATGGCATCCTGGTTTTATTAATTCATTTGATAATCTACATTTCATGCACATCATAGCTAGTATTCATGTCTTGTTTAATTTAACAAGTTATTGGAATTATCTTTAGTGCAACATAATATTTTTTCCATTAGGAAATCCTTCATATGTAATCATTCTTTAATCTTGTTCATGATTCTAGGCAAAACCTGAACAAAACCTAAGAATCAAAGAAATTGCCATATGATTAAATTAAAAAAGACAACAATAAAGGTTTAAAGATGCTAAAGATGCTGCTGCATTAGATGAATATTAAGAGATAGATGTTTTCACAATCTCTTCTTCTTAAACCATTCCGGTTTTTTTTTTGAAGGAATGATGCCTGGCATGCAAGGTATGGTCAATCCTCAACAGCAGCAACAGCCACAGCCTCGTATGGAGATGATGAGGCCACCACATATGCAACATGCTCGGGCTCAGCAGATACATGGAATGCACAGACCACCACAGCTAGCGGTAAGCTCTCAACCTCTTTTTTTTTTGTTGTTGTTGATTTTTTTTTCATTTCATAAACCATACTGCTCTTTGTACCATTTTTAATGTCAGGTGAAAACAATTTCATATGCTGTATCTTGCATCCTCCACGCCATTATTGCTATTTTTCTATAGCATGGGAAATTCTTCCTTTCTGTTCAATTTCTGTGACATGCACTCATGTATTTTTTTTTTTTAATTTAAGCAAAAGCAAATTTGTTCTTGCAAAATAGGACATTTCAGCAAACATAATTCTCGTATGGTTCATATTAAAATTTTCATTCAACAAACATAATTCTCATATGGTTCAGATTAAAATTTTCTTAAAACATTTGGATGAGTTTAGCAGTGTTTAATATCTGTTGATGACTGTGGTACAATCTTTTTAATTAAAATCTAATTTTTCATTGACAACTGTTCCAATGAAAGTGACATGTGCACAGACACTCACACACACACATATATATATATATATATATATATGGGTCAAAACGCGAATTGCCGTACAGAAAAGCACTAAAAACGTGACATTTTGCAAGGAGGGCTCTCTTTACCTCCCCTCCCCCGAAAAAGCAAAGAGTTATAAACTGCTAACTGGCCTCATTTATATAGGCGAGCCATAGTGCATAGCCACACAGCGCCTCGAGGGCAATGTGCTTCTCTCTTCTTAGTGGCCTATAGGTCACTGTGTACGTTACTTTGGTGTTACATTTTGATCTATTTTTAAAACATCGTCTGTTTGTTTATTTATGCTTTATTTTTGTTAATGCCGCGTTTCACATGAAAGACAAATAGCCAAACTATCAAATTAAAAAAAAAACCGCGGTAATAAAAAAAAC
>BLXT01002816.1:233342-247699 GCA_019648995.1 Plakobranchus ocellatus
TTTTATATGAAAGTATTGGCGATTTCTAAGCTTGTGAGGCTATAGATATTGCGGGGCCCGTATAAGGCCCCGTAAAAATTTTTGGCCCAAGGGCAAATAAAGAAAAACGCTCCGTAAAAGCGTCGACTCTTTCTATATATATATATATATATATATGTATATATATATATATATATATATAATTATCTTTATTTTATTCTTTTTTATATCCTTTTTTAATATGTGGAAATGCAAATTTGCTCGTAAACTTTTAGTTTTTGATAAAATTTTATTTATTGGTTTGCTTCATGGAATGCAGTCTCTATTCCGTTCTTTGTCTGATCATAACTTGCATCATTAGAAATAGAAGGTTGTCAATATATGTGCATATTAATCAAACTGCTATGGACAAATATTATAATGTTAGTTTCATTGTAAAAAATGTGTTTCAAGGTCGTTTTCTATGAGCAGAAACTGTTCAGTATAAAGCCAGTAGTTTGCATTTGGCATTAAACTATTTTATAGTTTTTTTGTTTCCACTCCTTTCCCTATTTGTAACAGCTTTGATCATGATAGTGATGTCAGTTATGTTTTCTCCCTTTAAAAGGTCTTGGGAATAATTTTTCTTGCAACTGTTGTGTAAAAGAACATTGAATTTTTTGCCTTTTGATCATTAGTTTTGTTCCAACCATCTCTGGGCTAAGCAGGTCCAGCTTCACTCATATCACTGCCTTCTCCTAAAAGGTGGGCTAACTTGTGGTCACCCACATACATTCTTATCTCAAGCCATTCTTGAAATCATAAAATTATTAATGAACATATATTCCTTTTGTAAAAGCACTCAGCTATTATATGACTTTAAACTAATCATCTTTTGCTTGTAAAAACTAAGGTGCACTTTACTTGGATGATTTTCAAAACTTAGCCATAACTTCTTTCCTTTAGCTTTGGCTTCCTTTTTTTGTTTTCACATATTTTTTAATCTTGCATATTTTTTCGTTTAACAAATTTTTTTTATTAGAGACAGGATGCTTTTATGGTGACTTCCCCTCAGTCCATGCCTGTTATGCCTGGTCAAGCGATCCCGACATCTTCGGTTGGTGAAGCTCTTTTTTTTTTTTGCCTTTTCTATTAATTTGTAGGTAATATTTTTTACCTTGGGAAAGAAGGAAAGGATAGTAATTAGCAAAATGGTAAAGGAAACAATCTGGGAAAGAAGTAACTTGAAAAACCTCAGCACAATATTTTACAGCTCAATAGCTACTATCACACATTTTCCCCTTTCATAGCTTTAAGCATTTATCGTCAAGGAGTAGTTTATTTTTTTAAATACTTAGCTTAATTTGAAAAAGGAATGAATGAAAGATTTACCTGTCATTTACCTTTTTTCTTTAGATGGGCTACCAGCAGGCTCCAGGGGGACCAGTGAGACCAATGGGACCCATGGGGATGGCAGGACAATATATGGCAGTAAGTTAATTTGCTCACTGTAGCAGTATTCTAACAAGTCTTATCTTGCTTTAAAAAAAAAAATGAACACAGTCTCTTGTTTTGATTGTTTATAGGTAACAAGCCAACCATTGATAGAGTTGGTGTTTGGTAATTTCCTTACAGCAAATTTGCCATGATGTATTGTATACTTTTGAGATACTAAAATTTTTCTATTATAGTTGTTTGTTTGTCTTGGAATAATTCAATTTAAATTGGCTTTGATTTTTTTTTTTCACTTTTTTCATGACTGTCCATCCCTCTCACATGTAGCTGTTGAGAAATTAATATACATGCCTTTAAAATTCTTAGTTTCATTTTGCTGGATTAACTTTTCTATTTGTTTCACATTTGACATTGATTTGCTTGTCTCCTCACATTGGGAATATTTTACTAATACAAGTTTAATATAAATTTTGTTGTATATCAAGAGTAGCCAAATATCAGACAAAGCAATAAAAATTACTCACATGTGAGTAAATCTCTGGCCAAAAGGGGGAACATTTTCCCACTTGAAAAAAACTGTGGCAAACGTAAAAAGGAACAACAAAATTTTTTCTCTTCAAAAGTTGGAGTCAAAAAAGGGACCACAAAGTAGGCCTAAAATTTCATAGTTGGTTGCAATTTTAAATATTGTGAGAAGTGTTCAAATGAAGGAGCAGCTTTAGATTGCTTCTTGGAGTTTCATAGATTACAATACAAGTCAAGTGAATCCAGGGAATGTTGTGTACATAGGCATGATACAAGAATGTAGAGAGAGGTGATAACAAAGAGAGAGAATCTTGGGATTGAATGATGAAATAGCTTGCTGGAAAGAAAGTAATAATCTCCAAATAAAATTGATATTTATGGAGGCCATGCTCAAAAGTAAGACATTTGGTTTTACGGTTGATATGATGGAGGTCAAATAAAGTGCTTTAAATATAACAATTCTCTATTTCGTAATATAAGTAGATGAAAGTTGATGTAATGCCCCTTTTTATCTTCTCTTGCCCTATTGTATATGAATCTGGAGATTTTACGTAATTCCAGGGCAACAATAGTTTTAATACTATAGTATTGTGAATACAAAATACCTCACAATAGTTTTAATACTAGAGTCCTGTGAATACAAAATACCTTAGGAAAGATTTTAATTTTCATAAGATTTAGCCAAACTGTGGAAAATGAAAGTCTAGATTTTCTGTTCTGTGGCTGTTATCTTAGCTAGAGAAATCATTTTTTTATGCTAGTACTATTTTTTTTTTATTTTTTTGGTCCTTTTTGTGACAAAGACAAAAACTTTCCAAATAGATTTTTCTTTCCTTTTTTTTTTTCTTTAAATTTTGTGGTAGATGTAGAAAAGTTGATCCTGAAATTGTTAAAATCATACTTTTTGTTAGAAATTAGCTTCTTGCATCATTTATAGATGCTGAACCAGAATGGCCCTGAATTTCAAGCAAAATAAGAAGCAGTTAAGACACTTTTAAAAAGGTGTGATATCTTTCTCTTAAATCTCAACATTATTTTTCAGATTTGTTCAAACAATGCTTTTTTAATATAAATGCACATAATTTTCTGATCTATTGCCTGGCATGATTATTCTATGTGTTCTGCATGATAGAATGTAGTTTAGCAGACATCCTTTAAAATCTGTATCTTTTGTATTTGATGTTTGTAATGATTTCTTTAGCCTTTAAAACATTTTGAATAATCTTTGTTGTGATCCCCTTTGCATGTTTTAAACCATTTTTTATCCCCTTTTTCTGTTTTCATCTCTAAATAAGGTTTAACTAGTAGGAAAGAAAAAAAGACATGTGCTCTGTTAGGGTACACTAAATTAATGAGCAGATTAATTTATGGAGATCTCATTTGGAAAGACCAATACCCAGAGGCCTTTATTATTTGTCTGCTTATAAATGAAGCTCGATCTTCAGACAATTTTCTTTGAAAATAAGATAAAATATTTACTTTTAAGCCCAATATATTTTTTTTCATTGCAGGGCCGTGATCCAAACATGATAGCCATGCCTATGCAGGGTCCAAACCAGGGGTATGATTTAAAACAAAGTGCTTAGGCATATAAATGCCTTATAAATTATGTTACATATGGAGTTCAGTGGTTTTAATAATTAAACAGTTTGAGGAAATATTTTTCCTTTTCATGATCTGTCAATAAAATTTCCCTTTCCAGCTTGTAGGCCATGTTTCAAACATATATAGCCTTTTTCAAAAGTGCTTGTCATTAAAGCAGTGACTAGGTTAGACCTTGTGTTAAATGGAGGTGTATGAAGGTTTCAAATTTTTTCACTAATATTGTTCTAAATGTTTGGGTAATTGAGAGTAGAAGTTTAGCATTCTCACATTATTAGTCTATTTTCAGCCCTATCTGATCAAAGAGAAATAAAGAATCTAAATGCTGGGATTCTTTTTATTTCACAAAGCAGTTGAAATAGAGCTGTTGAGAGTACTTATATGAATATGCAATGTGAAATAGAGCTGTTGAGAGTACTTATATGAATATGCAATGTCAAATAACGGGGAGGGGAAAAATCAGATTACATCAAGCTTTGAGCTTTTGAATGGCTTTTTAATCTTTTTTAGACACTTAAAGCAAGGGTTAGTTTACCTGTAAGTTGAAATCTTGATTGCATAGAAAGGCAGGCAAGTGCAGTCATTTTGTAAACCACTTTTCACTTGATATTTCAAGAAGTGCTTTAAACAGAATTTATGTACAACATTGATATGCAGTAAAAGTAAAAAAATTATGTGTTCTTTTGCCTTTTTTTTGTTTGTTGTTTAAAGTTGTATTTTTTTACAGCTATTTGACAGTGTGTATTACAATTTACCAGGTCACCACTTCAGATGATGGCTTCACCCATGACTAGCCACACAGGCATGATGCCCTCTCCTGTTGGGGCTCGGACCCAGGTTGGAGTGCCTTCTCCAAACCAGATGCTGCATACTCCAGGTGCACATGCTATTTTTGTCCTTCTCTTTCTTACTCTGTCTTTTTCTAGTCTGTTCTTTCTCAGTTTGTCCATCTATCAAGTTAACCTTCTCAAGTGTTTCAATTTATTATTGCATCTTGATTTCTTTAGGTTATAAAGAGAACTCAATGTTTAAATCTTGTCCTTAAAATAGATAAGAGGGAACAAAATTTTTTTGGGGTCGAAAATTTTCTTCCATGCACTTTTATAATGATTTAGTCGTAAAAACTGGAGGGAAAAAAACCATAAATGACATAATTGGGTGCAATCTCTTACTATTTTGCAAGTTGTGGTACTTTGAGTTTTGTTTAGTTTAAGTTAGCTAAATGGTAAATGCAAACCCATTTTTTCAAAACATGCAACTTTTCATGACAAATTTTGACTAAAAACCTTTAACGCAAATTAAATGGGAAATGACAACAACATTTTAGAAATATAATCAGGATGAAAACTGGGGGTTCGATAAAAGGACAAAGAAAAGGGCTGATAATTTTTTTCATACTATTACCTGATAAGTTGATGGAAACTTGATATGCCTGTAGTACCTTACTAATTCACTTTAAGCTTTTCCTGCTGTAAATTTGATGTCAGAAATAGCCTCCTTGAGCAATATTATTTTATTTTACATCAAGTTGTCAAATCCTTTAACAGAAAAATGAATCAAGTGGAAATACTCTCAAAAGGGACAAAGGAAAGTTGTAATCTCTAGTCTTTCAACGACATTGGAAATCTCATTATTTTATTATTTATTTTTTTACATTTATATTTTCTGTAGAGTTTATTCTCGCCTGATATTGTATCTTTGAAGATTACTGTGAAAAATTTATTCATGAACATTTTAAGTAACTAAAAACCCCCCACATTAGGTGGTTTAATTGTCATTCACAAATACATAATTTACTGTACAGTGATCAACAGACTCTTTACTAAGCTATTTGATTTTTAAAACTTGACTTTGAATTATCTCATTAATTTGTAAGAAGTCCTGAAGAGGAAGAGACAGGTCATTTAGATGCAAAGATCAACAATGTATGAGTTTTAAGTTAAATAGGGGAAAAAAAGAAAGCTGACGATATTTACATCCAGACCATAAACTAAGCATGCGAGCAATCCAGCCTAATAATAATAACATGGTTGTTCTTGATATTACATTCATCAGTTGAAACCTCCATTTTTTTTCTTTTGTCAGTATTGGTGATATTGGATATTATCAGTTTAAATTATGATTTACTCTAATGATATTTTTTTTTGTTTTTTTAATATGAAGGTCAAAGACCTTTTGTAAAATTCACAAGAGGCTAATAAATTAAGACTTGAAATGATTGTTTTTTATTAACTCAGCCAGCTGACAAGTATTTTTGTACATTCATGTAGCACACTGCTGTGATCAAATAAAAGATGGTGCTGCAATACTTTAATTCCTGGTGTATATTTTTTGTTATTTTCCTTTTCATTTAATCACAGCAGTGTGCTGCTTTTGGCAGTTTCTTTGTTAATCTTGTTTAAGACAATGCGCTCTGCGTTTATAGCTAAAGAAAGCTATCCTTTTGTCCGTCTCCGCAATCCCCCGGTCGGCTACCACTGGCATCCTTCACCAGGTAACGTTGTTACAGAGCCCAGTCCTGGGCCACCCAGCACATCCCAGGAGGAGCTTGAGTATGTGAAAAAACTTGAGAAACTTTCACGCTACATAGAGCCTTTGCGAAAGTTTGTCCAGGATGCAGAGAAGAAAACCGATGAAGGTGAGTGTTCTAGTCCACAGATTATAGCTCATACATTGCAGGCATTTATAAAGTTCATTCTTTGCTATGCACTCAGCATTTCTTGCAATGATTTCATGTTGTGTTTCTCACACGTTTTGTGAGTCTTGAAACTGGTTGAAATAATTGAGGTGTCATTGGTAACACTTTTTTTTTTTTGCACACACCTTTAAATTACATTTTTTTCCTTTTTAAAATCCTTAGAATTAAATTTTGAATGATTATGTGTTGGCCCAGAATAAATTTTTATGTGTAGTTAATTGTTACCATTGCAAGGTTAGAGGATGGTGGCTTAGGATGCATTGATGGTCTGATATGTAAAATCAGACTTGGGAATCAATGAGACAAATATCAAGACCTTGCCTTGAGTATTTCTGATTATTCTTCTAGTCTGCAGAATCATTTTGTTGTGTAACGTTGCTTTTTGTGTTCCTAAATATCACTTAGCTTCTGAGTAAAATTTAATTTGTTTCTTTCTGATTGGTCATCATCAAATATTTGCCTTATTGTAGCAGAATCTCATTTGAGTCGTTTTTCAGCTGTAAAATTCCTTCCCTTAAAACAGCACATTGATTTCTAATTTTCAAATATTTTTGAAACAAGCCCACTCTGAATCTGGAGCTCTCAGAATGCTTCAATATTCGCCTCCTCCTTCTCTTCATCTTTCTTTTTCCTTCTCTTCATCTTTCTTTCTCTTTCCTTCTCTTTCTCTCTTCTTTTATCTTCATCTCTTTCTTTCTTCATTGTCTTTTTTTTCTTTCTATTTTTCTTTTTCCTTCCTCTTCCTCTCTCTTATTTTTTTTTTCATCTTCTTTTTCTTTCTCCTTTTCTCACTTTCTTTCCAGTGCCCTCTCTTTCCTCATCCTCCTCGCCCTCTCCCCTTTAACTCCTCCTCTTCCTCCATCCAAGCATTTAGGCCATATAAAAGATTTCACGTTCTTAATGAGGTGCTTTTTCTGTGGCATATTGGTTTATTGCTGGGCAATAATCAGAAGATCATGGGATCAAATCCTGTATTAAGGGCCTAGCAGGCAGCTGTGTGATAGACTGCTGAGTGGTAAGATTGGTTAGAGAATTTATATTCTGTGAGGTGGAGAAATATAAAAAGCTTCTTAGTTGTTAAATTTTTCAGAATTTAGAAACTTAATTAAAATGTTCAATCAAGCACATTCTTGCAAGACACTGCCAAAAGCAAGCTTGAATTTGAATTTTAAATTTTTTTTTAAAATGAAGATCAAAAATGCTTAAAACACATTTGAAAATTACTAATACTAACTTGCTTAGCATACAAGCTGAATTTGTTCTGTCTCAGGGGCAAGCATAGCTTTAGACCTTCCTCTATCAAAATAACATTTTTTTTGTGCTGTTTGTTTTACAGAAAGCATCAAAAGCTGCAAGAAGATGAAGAAATTGCTAGTCATACTTACAGATCCGAAGAACAGGTTTGTAGTCATTATCTGATTCTAAAAATGGGGCTTGTGTTGTGAGACTGGTTTGGTCAAGCTGGAAGTCACAAACAAGTTTTGGTAAACAGTTATTCCAATTCCTTATTCTCTGTATTTGTTTTTTTTTTTTTTTGAATGATTGATTGCTTCCATCTTGACATACAATAAACTTATATCCATGCAGTGTGTGCTAATGACAATTGAAGTAGAGGAAGCAGTCGGTAAAATATCTGAATCTTTAAATATCTTATCTACGACTCATTTAAGCTTGTTTCAAAACTTATGACTTCAGAATTTGAGACTGAAAATTGTTTTCTTTAAATTGATATTTTAATGCATATGTATTTTCTTGTTTCTTTGCCTTTGAAAAATTATTATTGTTTTATCCTTAATACATTATTTAAAAAAAAAAAATGATTGTGAGTGTAAAATTTGTATTGGTTATGAGCCTTCTAGTTAAATAATATGTTCTCTCTATTCACTAGCACTTCATTTAAATATGTGTTATCCATAAATAATCTTTCTCATATAGAATTCTTGAATTATCTTATAAGTTAGTTTCATTTTCAGGGTTATTATATCATCATTTTGAAATTCCATAGATGCCAGACACTAAAGCCTGGGAGAAAAAATTTGATATTTTATTTTAGTTTGAAGAAATTTTACAAGATTAAAACAAGATTTCCCTAAAACATCTTTAAAACATCACAAATAAGACATAGGTCACAATAATTTGAAAGTCTTTGATCAAGAAAAAAGTTCTTGAAAATTTTTTTATTTACTTTGTAGGGATTAAAAAATGATAAATTTGAGTAACAGATTTTTTATAACAAAATATGAAATTTATATTGAACTAAAAATGAGGAATATGAAATCCCAGTTTCAAATCTTTTATTCACGGAATGCAACTCATTGGCAATAATTCCATGGTGAACAGTGTCTGGCAGCTTAAGACTTTCTATCCAATATTCTGATGACATGCGTTTTTGGGTCCATCAGTTTTTTTCCTTTTAATATCAATCGCAGAGTCCGTATGGAAGTGCTGGATAAATGTGAGCAAGCCTTGCTTAAACTGGTATGTCATTTGTATGAACCTTTTTTTTTTTTTTTTTTTGTGATATGCCTTTTATTTCTGTTTCGCAATCTCTTAATTAGACTTCAAATTTTTTTTCTTTTGCAACTTTTATAGATTAAGGGTTTTCTCTTCAAGATGAATAAGATTGATTTTTCTGGATCTTTTATGCTAAAAACATCTCATTTTGAAATTTTTAAATACATTTCATATCCTCTAAATTATCTGTAACCAAAGAATACCTTGCACTAAAAATTTGCAATGATTGTCAAGAAATTATCAAGCAATATTTACTTACATGTTTTTCAAACAGGTTATGGGTTTTCATAATGGTCAGTTTGATTGTGCTATGTATGGTGCCTTAAAATTTAGTTTGTCCCTTTCAAAATAAATTCAGTGTAAGAGAAGGAAAATTAATATATGTGGCAGTCTCACAAAATTAGTTGAGTTGTGGGTCTGCATCACTGAGATCAACTCAAAATATTAAAGTAAAGAAGTGAAAATTCCTAGTGCTTTATGTACAGAAAGTTCAGAGCAGCTCTATAGATAGCTCTCCACATAGAACAGTGAACAGTTTTCTCTGCTCTAGTTAATGGTTTTCATTTAAAGTCAGTCATGCAAAATGGCACCTTGACTCATATTGGACTGCTACACACATGTGATGAGGAATGGGAAAACCAGTCGGGTTGCAAAAGATCTATTTTTGAGGAATGAGGCTAAAAAGGTCATCAGGGTGACCCATAGTCAAAAATAAGTTAAGGTCACATCTATATTAAACAACCATTCCTACATCTTCTCTGTGAGTTTCAAGATGAAATAAAACTTTTAAATATTTAAATTTTGAATTTTAAAACATGTTGTACTGGGCGAAATGTCAAAAATTACGTCATATTTTGTAATTCAACTCCATCAACTTTGCACCCTTTGAATAGCGAAATTAGGATTCCCACCCTATCACACCATATTTCAATTCTTCAGCTTTTCATTCATATTAGTGCGCATGAATACAATGACCTAGGAGGGAGTTCAAGAGTTGGTGCAGCCCATATCCTCCCTTTCTCATAGCTTTCCTACACTACCCTACCCTGGTAGTTTTTCTCCTCGAGTTAAGTCGATAATTTACATATTCTCATCTGCTTTTTTAAAGTAATATTTTATCTGATCAGTAGAATCAATTATATCCTATAAATAAAACATAAACTATTTTAAATGAATTATTTATTGTGAGTACCAATTCGGTTGCTAGGAGTGATAACAAAAACAACAATGGCGGACTATCATGTATTATGAATCTGACTCAGAATCTGAGGATCTGAGTTTAGATATAGATCTACCAGTGGACTCATGATCCTCTCAGGCATTGATGAGAAGCCACAACAATGACTAAATTGTCAGCCTGTCCAGAGCAGTACATCCCAACCTTTGGATACTCCATCGTGCTATTCAAACCTTTCCAAATCGGAACACCTATAGCCAGCAGCCAGACAGAAATGCTGCAAATGCAGACAAGTTGCACAACCATGTGGAGATGAAAAAATTTAAAGAAATTTACTATGGGCCAAGAATTTCTCAGAAGAGAGCATAATGCCATAGCAATTACATGAAGGGTCCTGATCAGTTCAATGAAAAACAATGATATGGTGGAAAAAGTCAGCCTGATGCACCTGATGAAAATACAGGCATTGATTTTACACAATGTTAATGAGCCTGGGAAATTAAACCAACTGGAATCCACACTGAAGCTAGTAGAACAAATGTTGTCTTGTCATGTGAGAGAGTTCTCAAGTTTAAATTTTGGTCTTTTGTTTTCACAGGGTTTTTTTTTTGTTTAATTTCTTGTCCATGATTCTGCATTTCTATGTTGATTCATTCATCAAAAAAATTGTAACTTATAGTCAAAAGTATGTGTCAGTGTCATGATCAATACATTTATATTCTGTTGAACTGTTTTGGTTTTTTTATTTGGTAGAATCCTTTCCAACCATCCAGTGCACATGGTCATATGTGCCAGCCCTTGTTGGATGTAGTGGCACGGTTTTCAACTGCTCCATCTTTGAACCACTCCCTCTACCGCACATTTGGCCCTGCTTTAGAAGCCTACACAGGACCGGCCATCAAGTAAGTCCCTGCCCCTATTTCTCACAGTAGAAAATGAGTAGTTATATCTAACTTTAAGGATGACATGTTTTTCATTTATTTCAGAATCGAAATTGCTCTCTTAGAGCAGTGCTTTCAAAATAAATACTGGACAATGTGATCCATTCAATTTTTGTGCTCTTCTCAGGGGTGTAATGATATGAATTACGTATAGAAAAAAAAATTCACAAAAAGTCAAAAAAGAAGTGGGGGAGAGGGCACCGAATCCACGTATCTGCTCTATCATTTTTAAATTCTCCCATTACACTTCCAGGTTTCCAGGTCCATCGTCGGTCCTGGACCCTGGCAAATTTTCAGTATAGTTCACATTTTCTGCTCTTACCCTTGTCTTCTGATAAAATATCCTACTCAGCCGACATAGTAACACTTTTTTTTTTTAGAGTCTACTTGGCTACATAATAACTAGAGGGTTGGATTCTTTTTTTTCCAGACTCTACTTATCTCACATAATGACCAAAGATTGATTTTTACTCACACCTAGTAAAATTCAATGCTGAAAAAACAAGCATGGAATCTCTCTGTAGGAAATTTGTTAAAAGATCAGCAATGACAACAAGCTTTGGGAAAGTGAAGCACATGTTTTTATAGTTTTTTGCTAATTATAGATCCCTGAAAGAACCATGTTTTTATTTTTTTTAAACAATCAAGAGCCAGAGAATGAAGATAAAAAAAAATTTCCTTGTGAAAAATCATAGTCCCTAATAAAGATCGTGGAATTTATGCAAGATCATATTGTTTTTACTGACCTTAATTTGGTGTCCCTGAACAGAGCTCCCAGTCCACCTCCATCCAAGAAACGGAAAGCAGAGCAAGATTCACCTGAGGAGCTTCCAGACCTGATCCAGGGGGAGATAGCTAGGCTTGGCAGACGTTTCCAGGTGTCTGTGGACCCCAAATATCACCCTGGCTCAGAGGCTTACCACCTGGTGTGTCGCTTGGGTAAGTCCCCTCCATAGTGCAGCTGTGTATTGATCTGGATCATATTGACCGATTAATTTGTTTGTTATGGTGTTAATTGTGGTAAAAAATTAAATTTTGGACCATTTTATGAAAAGTGTTGTTACATTTGTAAAGAACAATGTTATTTTCAGTCATATGTAGATTTTTACATTCAGAGATATGAATTATGAAAGGATGTTTATCATATTGGCAGCATTTTAGAATGATTAATAGATTTATTATAATTACGGAAATACAAGCCATCAATTATTATTTGGCCAAAAAAGGGGGTATTTTTTAATTTAACTCATTACAGATCTCAGCATTATGTGACAAAAAAAATCCAGCATTCCACATGACCAGTTTTGCACTATAGATGTGCAATGATATCTAGTATTTTTGTCCGAATGTCGTAGTAAAAGGTGAAAAGTCTGAGATGTGTAGCAGGATTCTACCTGTGCGGGGTCTAAATTCGTTGCAATATTACTTCTTATCTTTTGAGACCAGCCCAGTGATTTGAATGTTGCTAATAACTTTTTTGAGAGAATGGCATGTAATGTATCTTTTTTTTTGTTTCAAGTCTTGGTTGCAACTGCTGTGAAAAAAAATTAAAAGTCAATTTCTCTTCTCAAGTGTGTCAAGTTACTAGAAAGACAAGAGAGGGAACAATTTTCAAATAAGTGGCTACATGTTGAATTGATTTCAGGCTTTTGTCCCCACCAGTATAACCATACAGATTTCTTGATAAATTTTAAAGACCTCATAGACAACACCCATTGATTACAAGACTTTTACAGATTTTCCAAGTGTTTTTATCGCCAAGAATCTCTTTATAGATTGATCCTTTAGGTTAATTTCAGTGGATAGAACTTGTCACTTCATCCTTTGCCTCAAACATAAAAGACAGAGCAGCTGTGGTGCTGCTGAAGCTGAGTTAGGCTCATTTGCCTGCAGGAAATTTTGTGAGATTTTTCTATCAGAAGTTACCTTGTTTGAGTCCTGCTACCTGGCTTAGGTGCCCATGGGGAATCCAAAACCTGAAATTTTTACCCAAGTACTGATTTGAATGGCAGAAAAAAAAATGTGTCACAAGTTCAGGTCATAATATATGGGGTGGGGTCTTCTTAAAGGTCATATAAAGTAAAGTGGGTCCTTGCTTAGACCAAGCATCGGGGAACCAGGAGTAAGGTCCTGATTGTTCTTGGCATGTGGCATTATGAGGTAGTTTGCCATTGCTTTCCTCACTATGGAGACCTAGCTACCCATTTAGTGCTGGGTGGACACGGGGGAGCAATGATAAATTGATTTAGCCCGGACATCATATAAGTATTCCAATTGTATGGCTGTACAGATATTTTTTACTTTATCATGTTGTCTATACAAACAATTGATTTCAACCAAAAAAAAAAAACTTGCTGTAAACCATTATCTAAAAACTTAAGAAACGAGGCAAAAACTATGTTTTCTACTACATATTGCATATATCTTGAGAGGAATCCACAAGAGTAGCAAATTTCATTCTGTAATGGTGAAAAATAGACACATATGGGTTGAGTCTGAGCAATGACAATTTATAGGTATTAATTAAAATACAGTGTATGATGAAAAAAAAATCGAAAAACTAACTTTGAAATCTTTTCTTTCAAAAATTTAATGCAACATTATGACTTGAGATGTATTTTATGTATGCAATGCAAATAAAGTAAGAAGTAAATTCATTTTTTTATAAACAATAAGTTATCATCATATTAGTCAGTAGCAGTCTGAGAAACAATTTTAAAATGTTATAAGCTGATACTAGCTATACAAATCTTTTAAGCAGTAAAGAATAGCTTAACCTATATATGCTTCCTCCTCTTTTGGGATAAATTACATAGATGGATTTTTTTTTTCATATTACATTTTTATTTCTCTTTATTTGTTATTGTATTAGTAAGAGGCAGGATGGTTTCGTTTTTTTTGTAGTGCATTTTTTTTGTTATGTTTTTTTTTTCTCTGACAAGCATACTGTACTAAAACAATTCAATCCAACATAATCTTACCTCAAACTTCTCTATGACAGTAAAGATGTAAAGCTTGTATGCTAAATTATCACCAACAGGTTTATATGCATGAAAATATCTTTAGCTCAAGGCCAAAGCAAGATCTAGTGCCTATTCAGGGTTGTGTATGTGAAAACAAAGAAAGAAGTAGAAGAGTCTTGATATAGGATCAACGATCTCCATTTTTATGATCTGTAGTGTGTAAAATCTGCCCAATGATAAGTTATTTCCCCCTACTTGGATTTTTGCATTTATTTCCCTTGGTTTGACTGCATACATTTTTTTTGGGGGGGTCAAAAAGAGTTGATATATATATATATATATGTGTGTGTGTGTGAGTGTCGTCTTTCTTCATTTTGATGTAGGTTTATACAGTATTCGGAATTTATTTGTATTAAAAAAAATCTTTTTTTTTTCTTTTTCTTTTTGGCTAATGGGCAAAGGAGGTAACCCTAACATTTGCAGGGACATTATTTCGTTATAGATTTGAAACCTGTACAGGTGCC
>BLXT01002816.1:327727-339276 GCA_019648995.1 Plakobranchus ocellatus
GGGGAAAGATAGGGAAAAAAAATCAAATTCTACTATCTTTTTTTTTTTTTTTTTTTTAAATAGTTTGTAAAACATCTCTTAATCAATAAGGCTATCAATGGGGTAAAGGATGATTGCCGCTAGATAAACAAAGTTGTGTGTTTTTATGCTATGCTGAAACAGAGACAGAGAAATTGTATTCTTGCTAATAGACGACCATATTTGCAACTGATCACTACGACTTCTATCAAAATCGCCCAATCAATGAATTAGTTTGATTATGTAAACTATCCCCGCCCAGTAACTTGCCGACCAGCTTTCGGTTCCTGCTAGCTTGCGGCCTCTGATGGCGAGATTCGAACTCATAAAACTCTAATGCACTCCCTCAAAATTTCATGGCGATTTACGTCAACCCAATACCGCTTACTTTCACCTCCATTTTCTACACAAGGGTTTACAGCCACTTTTGACAAAGAGCATTCCTCTTTTGCTAAGTTCTAGAGGTTTATTTTTATAGTCAAACAAAAAATGGATACGTAAACTAATTTTTGAAGATTCAGCAAAACGAAACAACGACAACAAAATAAGAATTGTTTTTGATATAAAGATAATGACAATGAACTGGCAACATAGGCAATTAATGTACTATTGTTTTACTATGCTAAGCTTGATTTTGTCCTTCATAAGTATTGTCCATTAGAGGTCACAACCTTGGCCCTTTAGGAACTAAAGCACCCGTATCTTGGAACTCGGCATACCTTTTGAACGAAAATCTCGGCAATCAATTCCTTTCCGCTATTACCGGAATCATGCAGACAGAAGTAAACTGGCTCTAATGGCATTGTTATCATCAAATATTCATTACCTTGGCCCAGCGGGTTCCCATCAAGCACATTCTGTTTGTTATATCAGATGTAGGTGGGCCACTCATCAGTGTGTTTGGGAGAGAAAAACAGATGATGTATAATTTGTAAAATTTGGACGCAGAACTTACTCCGGTACCTGATTATACTGGACAGGCTTTTTATGCTCAAAACAAACAATACCAATGGCGGTTAATACCTATTAGGGGTAAAAATATAACTGCGGCGCACATAAGAGAATAGGCAACATGACTTTAACCACTACAACGCTAAAAACAAACAAACAAACAAACAAACCTATACGACCTATTTCACCATGTAGACTCATTCTACGTCTTGACTCAATGTAACGATCTTTTCTGCATGGTTGATTCGTAAAAAGTGTAGAATGCGGTTTATAAATAGGTGCAGAGTAATCCGATTCAACTAAAAATAGAATATTCGTGTAGTGCAAGCCTGTTTGAGAATCGATTTTAATTCTGCAATTTAAATTGAAATTAATATCGGTGCTTTTAAGCTTAGGCCAATTATATAATTAGGCCTTTACACTATGTGTTCTCTCTCATTCTCCATTGCCCCACTTTCCTCTTTCTNNNCCCCCCCCCCCCCCCCCCTCTTTCTCTCAGCCACTCTCTCTCTTCCCTTCTGTCCCTCCCCACCTCTCTCTCACCTAACATTATTGTATTATTGTCAAATAATGCTGACTGGATGACTTGACTTCCTTAAATAACTTTGTTTCGATTTCACTAGAATCTTCAATCCGTGGCACCGTCTAGGATCGACACGTTTTCAGATACCGGTAGCATTGACATGGAAGGCTGATGGGCTGTTAAGGGATAATGCCAACCAGCCAATGCCACGTATATATACGCTTGATACAACGACCGCCAACCGTGTCAATAAGTTTTAGCTATTACACAAATGCGCTGCTGAGGCGTACATTTGTCAAAATCTATTTATCGATTGACACACACCTATCACTATACACAAATAACATTTTTTTTTTTAAACTGCGCGTTACCTAAAGAGACTAAGTTGATTTATAATATCTCTGACAACAAAGACTCAATAAAGAAGAGTTTTCAATCATAATTATTGCTGTCAGTCTTGGTTGTAAAACAATTGATTTGTGTTAGGCTAAAAATCATACAGTAAGCCATTTAAACGAACGCTTTCCTATTCTAAGAATCGATATCAATCACGATGGTAAAAAAAAAATAATTAAAGTTAAACAATAATTTATTAAGTGGAAATGCAGAAAGAAAAAAAAATTTACATCAACAAGACGGCAAATAAACAAAAACATAACAAAACAAAGACAATAATCAAAGAGTCAGATGGAAGGCCAGAAAAGCTTCGTGTTTTTCTTTCTTCTTTTTCTTTTTTTTGTTTGTTTACAAATCATAGTGTGCTAGGAGAGTATTTTCAAAGAGAAATAAATAAGTTGATAAATAAGTAATGTGTATATATATTTATATATTTGTATATAATATAAATATAATTTCTGTATATATCTATATCATAAACAGCATCTTTATTGAATCTCCATTATCTTCAAACTTAATTTGTTCACTATGATGAAGACATCACACAATCATTGCGAAATATGCAGGAATATTTCTGTGTTGATTGGATGAACAAAAAACTTTGGCAAAATATATATTGTTAGCACTGAATATATAATATAGGCCTTATGCAAAACAAATATATTATTGATATTTTCATAGTTACCCCCTTTAAATGTATAATGTTTAGCGTATTCGCATTCTTTATATAAAGCTCAAACCACCTTTTCTGTGTTTCTAGCATTTCGAATAATGAAAAAATTGTTACGATTACCTACTCGCATGTTAAGGAAACAGTTTCCTAAAGATGAACACTATAGAGTGATCTCTCTCACACTTCAAGATTAGAGCTATTAAATGGCAATTGACAAGAACGCATATTATTCTCTAGTTATTAAAAAAAGTGAAATAAAGTTAATGCATCGTCTAATCCAGATTGCAGATAATAATCAAAGAATATGCAGCCTTAAAAAATATTGTTTTTATTTTTCTCCCTTTGAAGATTGAACAGTTCATGAAGGAAGAACACGTAGGGTCCTAAGAGAAAATAGCTAAGCGGATAGAACGACTTGATGACAGCTAAGTTTAATTTAAATTAATTTCACATAGAAAAAGTAGAAACTCAGAAAAACAGTATTTTAGATCATGATCAGATTATTATATAGATCTGAGTCACGGGTGTAGAAGGAATATTCCACGAGGAACAGCCACGGTTGCTCCGGTCTCGCAAAATTTATGTTGAGTATGAAATTAATGAACGTTCAAATCAGATTATCGTGGGGGAAAATTTATGTAATAAACATTACAGCGTACATAACGTTAGGCTACATTTTTTAAAAGTATGCGCTCCTTCTTTTATTTTTTCAAAACCCATGTGGTTAAATAAACGAAAAAAAAAAAGGGGGGAAAGGAAACAAATGATGTTGCATGAGATTAACCCTTGAAGTATCAAGGTCAGATTAAATCGGCCAAAACCTGATTTACCCATTTATTTGGTGTGAAAATAACAGATCTTATCTTTTGAACTAAACTTATCGCACCACAATTAAACGTAGCTTTTGTGTAGGCCTACAATGGCAACGTAGCTTTTGTGTACAATGACAATTCTAGTATAAAACAAAAATCTTGCACTTTCAGAGAGTATTTACATTTTTCTCCATGAGAAAATAGTTTTTTTTTTTTTTTTTTTGCCTTTTATTAAAAATATTGTGACTTAAAGAAAAAAAAGGTTAAAGTAAAAAGGGCAAATCATCCTCATGTCTACCTTATTTCAATGACGTAATAAAAAGTTACACGCACTTCGTTTCTCCATGCCGAGGCAGAGGCAGAATAAGCAGCAGACACCGCTCTACGCGAACAACGCGCTGACAGGGACTGAACAAAATTACCAACCAATCACATTGGCCCACATCGGGTTCATAGTAATGGCGTAGAGAGCACGGGATAGTCCATTAATGCGCATCCATATTTCTCATTTGAAATCCCATTTCGAAGGAACGGGAAGACTTTCGCACATTTCATAAACTGATTTTTATCTATTAAATGGGACGATCTGTGGAAACGTTAACATTCAAATGAATATGCATATTTGAAATGATAAAATTATTCTGATTCTGTCGCATGGTTCCTTTCATGTAATACTGAATGTACAGGCGAGCCCATAAGCCTGTTCCCCCTTAAGCAGTCACTGTTCGTTCTTTTCTGCCTCACCTGTGTACAAGCGTGTGGCAGTGTGCTCTGCGGGTCCACATCAGTTCTGCTAGTCAAGGAGACAGGGTTATTTGTGTCTGGGAGTGTGGATTTAGCAGGTTTCTTTCTTTTCGGATTTTAGTTTCTTGTGATTATCCCTGAAAAGGATTACCAACACGGAGATCTAGATTTATTTGTGTTAATTTCGGTGACACGATCGGCCGTGTCCACCATCGCCATTCACAATGGATATCGCCTTCTCAAAAACAACAGATGAAGTGTGTCAGTATTTTGGTGTGGACGAAAGAACAGGATTAACAGACGACCAGGTCAAAAGAAATACAGATAAATATGGACCAAATGGTACGTTTGTGATTTTGCCTCTTCTAAAATTATTAGAGCTGTATTGTAGCCAAACCATATCTATACTGACAGGGTTGGATCGAAGGTTGAACAATGTGATGGCTGCCATTACGGGATTGCCTATCGTACACAGCTAAGGCCCAGATTTTACACTCATTTCCGTTAGGATTTCGCTTGGTCACCTAACCGCAGGAGTGCTGGGTTTAGCCCAACAAACACATTAATGTAATTGAAAAAGTGGATGTAGAATCTAATCTAGAGTATCTAGATCGAGATCTCGATATAGATCTAATCTAGATCTAGATCACAGCCTTGATAGAATATAGACTAACAGTATGAGGGCTGGCATCCATATCTAGTAAATCATTGATCTAGACTGGACCCAGATTCCAGATCCACAGATCTATAATCAATATTGAAACATTCTCTGTTCAATTATTTGTAATCTAGATCTAGATTAGTACAAAGGCTTTCTGGAGGTTTTGTTTGTTTTTTGAATAATTACACACGCCTGGAAACTTAAACTTAGATTAAGATATAGATCTAGATCCATATGGAATCATCCAGAATCAGATCTAAATCTACACCTCAAACTTGATATTTCATTCATGTGATTAGTCATGGTACTGGTAGGCCTAAATCTAGATTCTAGGGCAGGGTTTTAAACACCTTCAGCTTGAACTCATTAGATCTCTAGATCTAGATACCTATGATTGTGATAATTTTTTGGCTTTTGGTTCATTAGGCACCTTTGATATAATATTCTTTTTACACATCTGTTTAAACATCTGACAATTAGGCCTAGATCTAGATCAAGGCCTAAAGAAATCTAGATCTAAATCTAAAGTTTAGATTTTATTTGTAGGCAAACAAAAAGGTCTATCTTTAGAAGGATATATTGACTAGCTTTGCTCCCTTACATTGTTTGACTTCTTAGTCTTTATCTTTGAGCATTTGAGATGTGTGTTTTTCTGCCAATTGCAAATTTAGAGATTAATCTTATCAGTGGAGACCCGACGTTACGAATAAATAAGAATCTTCAGACACTGAGCACTGAGTTTGATTTTAAAAATAGATGTTATTGCTCAAGAGTTTGTCTTAATTGCCTAGGCCTATGTGCAGGCATTATGATTACTGAAAATTACCTTCTTAGATTATAAACTTTTAACATTGAAACTTGTCTAGTCGTTACAAAAAAGGCAAGACTTTCGATTGTGCTCCTCAGAAGAATAAATTTCATAATAGTTAGACAAATAACCAACCAGTCATATTACTATAATACTATATAACCATTTCATATTGTAAGAATAAAACACAATTTCTTCCGACCACTTACATTTTATCTTCAAAGTAATTACGGAAACCGTCATGATCAATTGAAACTTGGGAGCCAATATCGAAAGTGGTGGTCTTAGGTGATCATTTTTTTTTTCAAAAGATAGGGCTGTTTTCAAAAGGAATTTTTTTTGATTGTTGAAAATGGTTTGTGAATGATTAAAGTTGTTATCGAAAATGCCTCCATTTTGTCATTATTATTGGAATATCTCAGAAGTCTTTCCACAGGAAATTTAGAGTGGATGATGAAGAATCAAGCATTAAACACTGTGACTAACAAGTCTCCTACCCTTTTAAGTTTTTATCTGGTCCCTTTTTAACGTGTTTTTGATCCCTAATTTAAAAATTACTTGACCGGTGAGTGGCTGAAAGTGGCATGCACCTTTATGGAACCGCACCCCTCCCTCCCCTTTAAAAAAAACAACCAAAAACACTGAAAATCAGAGAAACTATCTGTTGAGATAAAATTTATTTTATGACCAAAATTTAGGCCTAAATGCTTGCTGTGCAATTATGCAACCAAGAAATAGGATTCTTTTGTTTTATAGGTTTTAAGCTTTCTTCATCCTTTCCTGAATGGTTTAATAATGGCAACGGGCCCAGTTCCTGGCCAGATTTAATTGCTGATTATTAAATTTAAAGTTGATTTAACTGCACACAATCATTTTTCAATTTTAACAAATTCATTAATTTGTGAATAAGAAAATTATTTTCCTCATAAGATGGAGAGTTAAATTCTGAAATGATTAGAGTTCTGTCTTAATAACGTTTATTAAGATCCCATTACTAAAATAAGAGCGCCATTAAAAATGAACAGTATTATTTCGTTCAGTAAAGAATGTTAAATGGAACAAATGCATATTAATACAACCTGAAATTCTTTAAAAACATTACAGGAACTGACAGGAATGTTTCATATCAAGATTTAAAAAAAAAAATTAGGTACTAAATTTAACAATCTAAAGAATGCTGTATAAGTTTGGCAGAGATGGCTTTTTGTTTTAACAGGAATATTACATAACTGTTATATTGAAATTGATAATGTTGGATCGGACATTAAAATATTGTGATGGCTTCAGTCCTGCTGTATACAGTTCAGGCTTAAATTCAACATTCGTTTCTATCATGATTCGCCTGGTCACTCAACTTGAAAAGGAGAGATAGTATACTATGTAACACATGATAAATAGGTGCAGAGAAAATCTAAAACAATACATGTACATAAGATAAAATTTAATTGAAACAGCTCATAAAAGCAGTTATTTGCCACTCATGTCTGGGGCTTCTTTAGAAGATTTGAGTTAAAAAAAAAAAAAGGGCCAAGAAAGCTTTGAATAAAATAGGATTTATTTGATATGAGTACCAAAAATTGTAGATTATCCAAAAAAAAAAAAGAATACAAGCAATGACTTTCTAGCTAAAGCACAGAACTGAGTCAAAGGCTTGGCACAAAACTAATTCTTTTTTTCATTTTCTGTCAGCATGAAATTTTGAAGAATGAATTGAAAATGTTTGGCATCATTTTTATTTTTGGAAAGAAGATGACAAACTGCACTTTGGTCCCAATTTTTTACTTATTTATTTATTTTTTTCCAATGTGTTCAGATGTATCTGAAACATGAAAATACTCTTGGTGTCTCTACCAAAATCTCAAAACTGAATGGCCTTTAACTTGGTAAAGGGTTTGGCAATGTCTCTTATGTATCACTCAAGATGTTCATTTTCACAGCCATTTTCTTCTTGGCCCTCTTTCCTTCCCAGTTCTGAATTCCATTTTTGAAACATCGATGCTCTTATTTAAATTCTTCATACATCATCAAAAACAAACTCATATTTGTAAGATATTATTGCTAAAACGTTTGTGGCTCGTGCATGAGTGTTCAATGATTCAAATACAAAATGCACATTAATTTTTAGACGTTTTTAAAAATTTGAAAATTAAAATTGTGTGAAGTTATTGGTAAGACAAAAATATACCATAAATGCCTGTTTGTTTCTTTTTTAGTATTTTAAAATCCAAAATCTGTTTTAGTTTGTAGCTTGAGTACAAACCTGTGTTGCATCTCTTAATGCCTACAAACATAGAGAAAGCAATGCAAAATTTCATCCTCTTTTGGCCTCTAAAACTGAATTTTTGGAAATGGAACTTAAGAAATTGAAACCAGTGCACTTTATTCATTTTTTTTTTACTTTATGAAATCAACTTCCAATTTTTACAAGGGCTTCAGAGAGGACATTCGAAAGGTTTTAATTAATTGAAACAAGACTTTGTGCAAAGTTAATGTAAAGTTAAATATAAATTAAATATAATCTAATTGTTGCTGGCTCTCTATTCTGAAACTCAATTTGCGATTCACCTTGAATTGAAGAAGCCGACCTCACCTTTAAAAAAACAAACAAAAAAAAAAAACCCCCAAAATTTCTTTCTCTACTTGCAGTAGCAGTAGGTTTTCCTGTAATTTGAATGAAATGAAAAAAAAAATCCGCACAGGAGTAAATCAGAGCATCCTGTCATATGTCAGTGGTCTTATATAGTTCCTTTGTGTTCAGTGCAGTTGTTGACAGGGTCAGCAGGACTGCGAAGCTTAAGGGTTGAAAATTAAGTGAATATTTATCTAGATTTTTTAAATTTGTTTTTTTTATATGAATATTTATTGATGGGCAGGGGAAAGCCTATTTGTAAATTTGTAATTGGTTTTTCACAGCCGTTATTTATTTATTTCTTTTTAAAAATTATCTCTTCCAAATTAGCACATCTCAAGTGCTTGGAATTTTTTTTTATTATCTTTTTTATTTTAATCTTTTTTAATATTCCTGTTGTAAAATATCCAATGTGGATCCTACCTGTTACTTGTACCAGCAAATCACAATTACGTATTGATTTTAATTTTAAGAAGTGCGGGTGTTTTTTTTTTTCTTTTTTTTTGTTTGTCCATATACTGCCCATATTAACTACAATGTGATTTCAGTCTTAAATACCTTCGCCAGGCGAGGTGGGCATGAATTTTTATCCGAGTCCTCAAAAACAATCTGTTAACTAATTTAAACTGGGAAGTTGTGAAGTTTATTTTCAAAAATTGAAGTTTTTCTTCAAAGACAGACATTCGGAATATTTTTTTTTCTTTTTAACGATTCATCATTTTATTATTTTCAAAACTTCTCGTGCACACCAGCCAGTTTTGATATTCTTGGTTTTATTTTTATTTATTTTTATTTTATGCACCACAATCGAGCAATTAGCCTAATTGGCAAAGCACTTGTGTTCCCTGCTGTAACATTTTAAGTGTTTACAAAAAAGATATCGCTAAATTGTAAGGTAAGACTTCAATGAAATCCAATATTTTCATCTCAATTCTGATATTTGCAAGTTATTTTTCATTAACTGGTCTGCGCAGTCAATTTAGGGAGCAGCACCACTGTGTAAAAATTTGCAAATTCGCATTTTCTTACTTTAAGAGTCACTTGTCTTTGTGGCGGCTCAGGGTAATGTTCCCTTGTGTGGGCTTTGTGTCCAAGCCGGATTAGGTCAACAGTTTCTTTTTAACGGGAGGGAAGTGTTTGTTCCTTCTGCTTCTTTATACCTGCTAGTTCCGTTTTTTGCGAGATCTTCAATCAGAAGCCTACATTGAATCCCATCCTATGTTACCACAAGGTCTCACTAATATTACAGGAACAGAGATTTCTAAACATTACTGATCAATAATATTTTAAAATGAAGCTGTAGCTTTCTACTCCTTGCAAAATCTTTTGCGTTAAGTCTTGTTCGTTTACCTTTTAATATGTTCGCCATAAGTTCTATTTTATAATGGCATTGGGAAGAACATAACAGAGCTGCCCCCCCCCCCCCCCCCCCTTTTTTTTTTCCTTAAAAAAAAAAGGTTCAGTGAATAGATAAAGCACGCTTTTCATTGAATTGATTAGGAAACGGTTTTTATGCCCATCTCATTTCGTTTTCAGAGGCCGAATGTCGTGTTCTTTCACCAGTTTTGCATTACAACATACAATAAAGCATCTGTCTGAGCTAGATCCGTTTGCTCCCGTAACACAATTTGTGTTCAGATTCAGCCCATACGTTATTGAACATTTTTTTCTTTCTTTCCTTTTTTTTTTTGTAATTTACATAATTTGTTACAGATCGTTTTCTAGAAGAGTGTATATGTCTAAAGAATTTGTTTATTCAGCAATTGCCATTTCAGTCTACGAATAATCTGAAAATAGAACAGTGTGAATTTTTACTCATAAAGTTCATCTGTTCCTTTTGTTTTTCTTTCTTCTCTTTTCTTTTCCCCTCTCAATTTGAATATGTCAAGAGAAAGCTGAAGTGGTAATTGTCATTATAATATAAGTATTTATCATAGTTCGGTTGTACGGCAAACTGCACTTGATAATATTTCGTACACATTTTTTCAACATTATTTTTGAGAATGTAGAAAGTGGTCATACTTGTACGTTCGCTCACAAGTGGTGCCATTTTTTTTTTTTTGAATATATTAAGCTGGTTCTCTCAAAAATAATTTAAACAATTTTGTTTGTGTTTGTTTGCATTCATATTGGACTAATGTCGATTTCATTTCGATGAGCTAATTTTCAAACTTCTTTTCTTTTTCAGAACTCCCAGCCGAAGAAGGTAGGCTAATCTTTTTTTTTTTTTTTAATACTCATTATAAAAATAGCAGCATAAAAATTGGCTATTATTTTTTTCTCCACAGTACCCAATCTAATTCTTAAAAGTAAAGAAGGTAACATTCATTGTAATCTTGTAAAATACAACAATCCTTCTATAAACTATTGTAATAATCATAAAGAATGCGTACGTCGTCAAGCACAATTCATGTGTTTATTGTTTGGCATACTTGACTTCATTTTGACCTTAGTCTTTTGTGTAGTAACCTTTCAGTCCTTGTCAGATGAAAATGATATTCGCCATATTATAAACTGTTCCAACACGCGATGACGATCAATTCCCTCCACTGATACACCTCAATTTTTTTCTGTGTTCAGTGCTATCATCCCTTTATCCTTAAACATCGTTACGCTTTTCACAGCCCACCCCCATACTTTTTTTTTTTTCGTTGCTGAGTTGAATACGCTCCATTTTTCGTATTGTATTTTTGACACTCCCTCTCTTAAGCTGACTTTTAAAAGATATTTAATTTCGCCAACTTCCGCTTTTCTAATAGAGCAATCTCTGATTGTTTATTGACGTTTGTCTAGTGTAATTGTATTTTTTCTTTATGAAGTTTTTAACTGTGAATTTTTCCCCTTTCGTCTCCTCACAGGCAAGCCTTTATGGGAACTTATATTGGAGCAATTTGATGATCTCCTTGTAAAAATTTTACTTCTTGCTGCAATCATTTCTTTTGTAAGTATGACCCCATATTTGTGTTCACAAAGCTGTCTATATCAGTAGTCAATAGTTTACATAACGTTATCAAAATATATAATATATAGGTGCTTTATTTCTACACATATATGTTTTTTGCCTGTGGCTCCGTTTTTCATACAGTAGGATATTGAAATCATTATTTTAAAAACGATGCCCTGTGCTAACAAACATTGTCAGATCCACCCAAAGGTTACTCGGGTAAATTTTACACCATTATTGTAACAGCTTTATGCTACAGTTCACTGCAGGGATCCTTTCTGCAAGAGATATCATTATGTGAAGACACTGCCACGACCCTGCTATCTCTTTGTTAACGGTGTGTGCATCAATATAATTTGAATGTCTCTTTCCCCCCCCCCCCCCCCCCCC
>BLXT01002816.1:344836-356982 GCA_019648995.1 Plakobranchus ocellatus
GAGAGGGGGAGAAGAGGAGAAGAAGAGGAGGAAAAGGCTGCGCCTTGATTGAGAAAAAAATTCTCTCATAAAGTAATCTTTCCTAAACGAAATAGCCCTGGCATCTGCAATACTTTCCTTTTCAAAGTTTGATCCCACTGACCTTGTCCAGTCAAGCCTCCTCCAGCTCTACCCTGGTCCTCCTGGCGGTGAAAACTTAGAAATCACGATTAAGTAGATCACTCAAGATAGTCAAAGCGAAATCAGGACCCCCGACTGGCCGAGCGAGCTTCATTAGGCCACCACACAGTTATGTAAACAATTATTATTTTGTGATGTTACTGTCATAGCGTGGTGGCAGTTGTGCGACTGACAGTAAGTGACATACGATAGGGTTGTGTAAATAAGTGCCTTTTAAAATCCTAGTGAACGATGACGCATCGCATTCCATTTACAACAAAAATGAAATAATCGTAACATATTATTTTCCACTTCAATCATTGTTAATTGATTAAAAAAGAAGTAAGAAAACCTCACTTACACACACATACATGCACACAATGAAGCTAAAAGAGCCTACATGTTTAATGCGATCTTTTAAACAGATCAGTTTATGAGTCGATCCCGTAGAAGGTGATGGAGGGGAATTTTTTGACATTGAGAATAATGGCGGTCAAAGGGTCACCTAGCTTTGTTTTTTGCTCATATACTTTTTTATTTTCCCCCAAAATGTATATCATACTGTGGTAGGTGAAACTACTAGAGTCTAAATCGTCATTTGATTTACAAAACAAAGAAAAAAAAATCATATTTGAGAAAATGAAAAAGAAAGAAAAATCGATCGATAATACATTCTGCAGTAAAGTCTGAACTATGTAACAAGGAGTGAGTTAATTGTAACAGTTTTTGTGTATCTATCTAGAGACATGTACGCTAACTATAATTTACTTCGTTAATGTTGATTACTAGACATGTCTGGAATGTTTTTTAGAACGTCTGCTTGTTACTAGTCTCGTCTGGAATGTGTTTTTGAACGCCTGCCTCAACAACAGGGAAATGGACAACAGTCATTTGTTTGCCTTCGTATTAAGTAACTAGGTTATCATTCAGACAATTTGGGGTTTAAAGCTCAATAATTATTTTGATGATTTCAAGCTATCATTCCCTCTATGGTTAATAGGCTAGGTAGTCCTACTCGAATCAGTGACCGTGAATGGAATAGGCCTGCTCTTTTCAGGGCGAGGTGCGCTAATGGTCTGACACCGCTGGACTGGAGTCATCATTGAATTTGAGCGGAAAAACCTATTTATTCTTGTTGCAGCACGGGATCTTCCGTACAGTGCAACCTCAGCCATCTGTCCAGATATTCTGTTGAGTTCGATTCCAATGGATTTTTTTTTTTTTTCTCCGGCGATGTTTACTCGATCGAACCAACATAATTATAACATGCTTCGTTACTCCCAGTTCGCCAGTTTGATTGATGGCCTTCACCTGAAAACAAAGTCGTAGAGATAAGCGCTGCTACTCAGTGTTCTACAAGTAGTGCTTTGTCTTCAGTGCTATGTGTGTGAATAGAAACATTAGCTCTCTCCTTTGTAAGTTCGACAGCACTAGGACAGGATAATTGCTGTAGTGGAGATTAAATAAATATATAAGAAAATTAATCGTTGTTTTTTTCTTCTTATCTTTTCTTTGACTAGAGTTCAATTGCAATTGCTGTTTTTTTTCTCTTGGCCATGTTAAAAGCTATACGCCATATACGCTTAGAATTTAATGATTAGGTAATTCTAGTGATTTACACAAGCGCTGTTTGCTGTGGTCGGTGAAACACCACACATCGTCAGTTTTCTAATGGACTTGTGACAAGCCACACCCGAGCAGTGCTAGACCTAGATGTCTATCGATTGGTCTGAACTACTAGATCTAGGATAGCCTCTGTTTTACGTATAGAAAATTCGCTCCAATTTTCCTTCCCTCCTCTTTCGTATTTGTATTGTAGGGCATCTGTGTTGATCTCGTCATCCTCGCTACATCTTGCACTTATCAGTGATAGACATTTATTTCGAGGAGGAAAATAGTTTTCGATTTAGATTAAGTATATTTCTGAAGTTAGTTTCCACTGTTTACCTCACTTGAGTAACAATCTGCTGGAAATGAACTAAATAAGAGGGCAAGCATATTACTGCAAGTTCGATAGAAGATTATAATTTCACTTGAGTCGACCAATAATTGAGAATCTCATTATTTTCCATCTTTAGGGTAATAATAATATCGTGTCGATATTCAAGTCTCTGTGTTTTTAAATTATTTTATAAACCACACAGCACGAAGAACAGCTGAATTTTTGTCTCGCACTATTTCATCTGTATCAGACAACGTTTATTATTAGATGACCATTTTTTACAATGTTATGAATGAGCCCTGTTCATGAGGCGGGAGAACAAATGTAGGGAAAAACTTATCCTGCAGCTTGCACAGCACTACGTCACGGGTAAGCTCAAGTTTAACGTAATGAAAAAAAAAAAGTGTGAGTGCGATTAGATGGAAGATAAAACCCCCTTGATGTTGTCTCCATAAAAACTTTGTTTTATATTAGTATACGTTTCTAAATATACATGTATATCCAGATCTCGACCTTTTTCTTTCAAGATTAAAAAAATAAATATGAAAATCGGCCAGTGAAAATGCCAACATGAATATTATTTTCATTTTTTAGAAACTAAAAAAGAAATAAAAATAAACAATCTAAGTACACAACAATAGAAAAAAAAAAGCATTCTGTTTTGTCTCTGAGTGTTGACTGTTCTTGCAAACATGAGCCATGAAAAAAGTAATAATGCTTTAATTAAGAGTTATGAAGTGGCGAGAACAATCATTTGAGCTTGAAAAGGTCTGTGTATTTATTATAGCCAGTTAGCTTTAAATAATCTCAACTGTTTGGGCTCTCAGAGCCCAGCCCATATTGCAAGGCGAGTTCATCAATCACTGCGCCGCCGACTTCCCACCGTTAGTATTAATTTGGTGCAGCAACCGTCAATCTAATACTAACTATACGAATATCAAGTCATCATTGTTATGCCTGTGGATACCGCAGTGGTTAAATCAACTTATCCTGAAGCAGCAGTAGCTTTTTTGGCTTTCTGTCGAAGGTTTGAGCCAGGTTTTATTGTCCCTGGCCTAGTGAGGAGATAGAAACCCGAAATCACCGAGTAGTGGACAAGTTATATCACACGAGCAACCAATCAAGCCCGTTGAGATACCTGTTATGACTGTACATCTGGTGTTTTTTAAAGCGCAAGAAAAGCTTCCAGTGAAAAATTGGTTGACATCATGTTGTTATTATGTAAGTTATGGCTATGCTGTATAAATTTGCTTTTAATCAGGTGGTAGTGATCTAATGATTCTAGTGACACGCTCGTGATCAGAAAATCTGTAAATTGGGTACATGACGTAAGGGGCAATACATAATGTAGGCCTACTCGCCATCTAACAGGCAGCTGTGTCATAATGCCTCGTGGTTTAAGGAAGTTAAGCGCTTTTGCCTACATGTTTTGATCTTCAATATTTATTTAGCTAAGAATGTTGTATCTTAAAAAAATAAGTTTTGAAAACATTGTGAATTTTCCCGGAAAGTTCGACTTTTTTTGCCATCCACAGTGTGTTCTTACACAAGTTTCTACCAATTTGACTTTTTGAGTGAAAATATTGTACCAACAAAAATTATGGCATGCGGGCATCACTTAAGTAGTTATCTTTGATGCAAAACCTTGTGGCAGAGATGAAATCACAAAGATGCAGATGGCAACAGCTGGAAACTGGGCCTGATGGCTCGCGGCAGAGATCTTTGAAATGACAGAGGTCTGTGTCTCTAGCACGGGTGATAATGACAACGATTCTTTGAGAGCTAATGGAGATGTCTTCTTGCCATCTGCGATATGTATGGGATCTATAGTTACTGTGTTCCCGCGAGCGTTTGTGCCACCTGGTAATAAGGGTAGTTTATCTGCAAAACCTACCTGACGGGGGCTGACATAATGACGAAGAGAATGCTGGAGCGAAGTACAATTATGTCAGCATAACCTAGCCATGCCACGCTGACGTGTCTTAACACCCCAAACTCAAACGATTATGCTGTCGATGATATTCAGTGAAAATACTTAAGCTTTTCTTTTATCCAGCCTTGATAGAATGACAGTTGGCGAGAGGCAGGGAGTGTTGCCTTCTTTGCACAAGTTTGAATCTTTATCACAAAAATTGTAATGGGCTGTGGTCTTTGCCTCCGCAGGACTTCAACGAATTGAGATATAAATCTCTAAGCTTCGGCTTGTGAGACTAATAGTATGATGGTCCACTGAAGACGCTGTAAACTAGACTAACGTTGAAAGGTATTCCTGCGGCTGCCTGACATGAGAAATCAATATGAAATGCAGTTGAAATAGGGCGCGTTAGAATCTTGATTTAAAGAAAGCACTATCAGAACGATATGAATTCGATTGACCACAAAACGGCTGGCACGCTTTTAACCTTTATCTCCAACCTCAATGTTAACTTTTACGGACATTCCTACACACCTGTCATCAAAACAGTAGGGCCAGCGATAAAAACCCTCAACAGTGCTATTTTGATAGCAACTTGAAGGGTCGCTAGTTGTTAAATTATCTTGATGGCTGTTATCATTGGAAAAGATTTGATGCCGAGATAGTTCAATGAACTTTGACTCCTGTTTAAGAACGAGATACGGGTGCGTGATTTGAGATATGATAGTTCATTTCATAACTTTTACTCGTTCACCTTTTTTTGTCCCGCACTTGTTGACGGCGGTAAGAGCCTGCTATCTACAATTACATAAGATCTAAGCCTTCGCTGAATATAAAAAAAAAAAATAGTCTCTTTATTTGTTTTGCAGCGCCTTGTACACAAAAACAAAACAAACATTAGTTGAAGTACCAGCGAAGATGAAGGCTTTCTTCAAAAGAGGTGAAAAATACTCTTTGCCCCTGTTAATGAACTCTCATTCCTACAGTAATTTCGTGAGCTGATTCAGTCAGCAATCTTGTCAGGGTCACGACACAATTAATACAGAGTGCATGACATTCCTATACTAGCAGGCCTATTCTTTTGTCATCTCCCTCTTTCGAAATCAATACGAACATTCGGGTGAGTTCAACGAGGAGCCTCACTTTACTTAGGGCCGTTAAACTTTGTAGTTTGAGGGGAAGCAAAACAAACTCAACCGGCTCAAAGACGTCGCTCTGAATTGCAGTAAAAATACAGACGAATCCCCCCCTTTCTCCTAACTGGTCAGCATACTGATTAGTCTCATTGTCATTCGCCCGTCAACGCAGTACGTTTTTAAAAATAACTTTTCAATATTGTCATAGCCGTCTGCTGAACAATGCCTATTACTTCTTCATTGTTTGGCACTCAGTAGAGTGGGAGATAGTGACAGTGATAGACCTCACTACATGATTGTTTGCTTTATCTTTTGTCTTTTGTCTTTCAACTCACGTCATATTTCTATATTTAGAGAGAAAAAAAATCGAACTCAGCCATAAAGTGCTTGTTGTAAATGGGTTCCGTTCAGCGAGCGAGCTATTAACCTCTTGTCTTTTTCAGCCACAAATACTTAAAAAAGCAAAGCGTAAAGCACAAGCATGTTTAAAAACTATTCAAACTTTACGAAAAACAACACAAAAACTCAAAGCTTAAAAGCATGGTTATTGTTTCTATTTTTTAACATAACTGATCCACTCGCACCAAGTTAGCCTTTTTGTGTATGTTTTACACAGTTCATTTTGTTCTTACAAACATGGCTCGCTATTCATCATTAGTTTCTCTAGCAGCTGCTGTTTTCGTTTACTTGTAATTTTCCAATTTTCAAGGGTTTTTTTTTTTAATCTTGTAGCCGAGCAATCATGTGTCAAGTTAAATATGAGAGGAAGTTAAAAAAAAAAGAAAAAATAGAATGAAGTTTATATTTTTATTTTTATTCAAACACCTAAGTTGGTTCTAGTTTCCCAACTCGTTTTTGATGGCGTGATAGATAAGTATACAATCAAACTGGCACACGGGTGTGTAAGTTCTTAATACTGGATGAAGTAAATGGGGCGTGTGAGGGAGAAAGGATGGAGAGATGTTTGGGTGTTCACCTTCAAACTGCGGGTGCACATACGGCTGCGAGTTCGAATCCCTTTATCAGCGCCTGAATTAACTTGTGCCAACAAGCCTAAGATCTATTGATCAAAAGACTCATACAAACACAAACACGTACAGATGAATTGCCTTCATAGTGATGGCATGGGACTGCAGTTAAATAGCAAGGAATTTACAGGTTTTCACTCACTTAAAGAATTAATGTTTACACCTCCATTTGATGTATGATATTGCCTTGATCACGCTTTCATTGTTTTTGGGTTTTTTTTTTTTTTTTTTTTTTACGCCCTCAACCACTGAACCCATTTCTCTCCCATGATAGGTTGGCGTATATTTTGTTAATTCTTTTTGTTCATCCTGTGTGTTACTGTAGGTAGCCAGGAGCAGCTGCCGTTGAGGAATAATATTGTGATATTATACTTTTATAGGGCGTCGTTATCAAGCTGTTGCAATTTCTCATTGCGTTGTCAAGATTACTGGACCATCCACTTTGAGGGCTTGCTGGGTGTTCTATTTACATTCATTTTGTATTTTGTAATATCGATGAATTTTGTCTCATGCATAATTTTTTTTTTTTTAACCGATAATGCAAAGTTGATTCAATTAGATTCTGATACGATACAGCTTTTGATTCTCTTTCTCTTCCTACTCTTTTGATTCTCTCTCTCTCTCTCTCTCTCTCTCTCTCTCTCTCTCTCTCTCTCTCGCTCGCTCGCTCTCTGATTCGCATTTCATAAAACATTTAATATTAACATTTTAACAATCTGTGGTGTTAAATTGACCCACATTGACTAGCCTTTTCTCAGTAACTTTTACACTTCTCTTTGCTACTCCCGGCCTATGTTTTTTTGTTTTCCCTGAAAAGCAGTTTAAGACACGACTTTTGATATAGCTTTGAACAAGATTAAAGTGTTGTTCGGGGTGTGACAAGTTTATCCACCACCCTTTGGTGATCTCAGGTTTTTATCTCACGTCAAACAGGGAGGCGGCGGTGACTCTGAACACGCGGAGCAACAAGGGGGGCTTCAGCAGTTTTCAAGACATTCAGTAACCATTGTGCTGCCATCATCCTCTCCCGTCTTAGATTGTCACGCGGATTGTTTGCTGTTGTGATCATAGCGTGGCCCGCGGAGACTTGAGAATATTTGGCCGAAGATCACCGCAAACATAAAGCAGCGTCATTAATCATTCAGTGCAGTTTTAAGTAAATATGGTGTACGTTTGTGCACTGAAGAGGAAAACCCATTATCCTTATTTTCGTGAACGTTAACCTAACAAACTTTTAACTTATATCCTTAAAAAAAAGGGATTTGGTGATTTATTTACGATTTTTTTTCTCTTTTTTTTTTTTTTTTTTTTTGATTCTTACAGGTTTTAGCGTGGTTTGAAGAGAGTGAGGAGCAAGTGACAGCCTTTGTGGAGCCTTTTGTGATTTTAACCATCTTGGTTTTAAACGCTGTGGTGGGAGTGTGGCAGGTAAGCAGCTGCTCTTTAATACTCACGCCGGGGTGCCGGTGATAGAACTAACTTTAACTGGGATATATTTGAAAGGGTACTCGTATAGGAATAGCATTAGCATGTATGAAATAATGGATGTCTGGTTGCGGTTGAACAGAAGATAAAAAAAAAATCGCCATTTCCACGATGATTATGATTTCAATATTCTTTCTATTTATTGTAGAGTTACAGTTTAGTATTTTTCAAAGCAAAATTCATATTGATCACATAGATAAAACGTCTGATTTTCTAGAATTGTCTTTCTGTCACGCGAAAACTTAATTTTCTTCTCCTCTATTGCTCATTAGTTCGTCCAATGTTCTTCGTTTCTATTGATAAGAATTTTTATTCAAATTTAAACTGGAAACTAAACTGATGCCTTGCACGGGTGATAAATTATTCGTAGTAGCAATTAATTTTTAACTTAAGTACTGGTTAATAATAATTACTGTTACCGGCACAGAGTCGGAACTGTACAAAAGTTTTAACAAATTGCATCCATTAGTTCTTATCAAATAGATATCAACATAGCCACGCTGAGAGCAGTTGTAAGGATTTAAGAATTGAATGTTTCTCAAGCCTATTATGTTTTATATGGCAGACAGTCTATCCCAGTCATAAAACAAGTTTATGGGAAGACTGTCTTGTCTGGTCAGAAATCTTGTTCAGCATGAAGTGAATGACAATGATGTGCTTTTTTTTTTCTTTATCCAAATATTAATAAGAACAGTGAAGGGTCATCCCATGAATCCATCTTAGTGTTGAGCTTTTTTTTATTTATCATAACTTCCTTTTACCGACGAATGCCTTAAAACAAAACAAAACAAACAAACAAACAAACAAAAAAAAACCAACCAAAACACTGATACAATAGCCGAATCAGCTCCTTTTCGGCTGCAAGGGATTCTTCGCCAAACTCGAGACTCTTCCAAACTGAGCAGCTTCTTTTCTTTTTTTTTTTTTGGTTTAAATGAAAAAAAAAAGTTAAGGGTAATTAAAGAAGGTATGTAAAAAACGTGTTGATCCTATTGTAGGAGCGCAATGCAGAGTCTGCCATTGAAGCCCTGAAGGAGTATGAGCCGGAGATTGCCAAAGTTATCCGCGGCTCTAGCAAGGGGGTGCAGAAAATCCGTGCCAGTCTCCTCGTCCCTGGAGACATTGTGGAAGTCTCAGGTAAATACAAATCCGACTGTTAGTTATAGTAAAGGGTTGGGAAATCTAGAGGCGGTGTGGTGTGTAGTGAAACCATAGGCTTGGTGCCAAAGCTATTTTAGTTCCAAAAAAGATTGGTTGAGGAAAAAAAGGGCAGGCTATAAATATTAGACTTAATTCTGTGTGTGTGTATAAGTAAATAATATTGTTCATTAAAATTTACTTTTAGAACTGGCATGGCTGTTCATAGAAGATCAGCAACTGTAACTCAGTTTTTTTTGTGTTTTTTTTTTAACTATAAGGATATTTTTCATACAGGCTGAGAGACAGGGTTAATTGTCAACTATACATGTATGTCTATAATTCTTTATGTAAGTATCGGGAGGATTTCACTGGGGGTAAGAAAACAGCGGATATCATGACCTGGGAAATAACTGTGGAGTTTCAGTCCTGTTGGCCTGGTCTTAAGTGGAAATTTCCAGTATTAGGAGTACTAGTGGGCTGGTTTTGTGAGATTGTTTCATTCATTGGTTAACAGATACATTTTCAGGACACTTTAAACTGCTTCGACTTTTAGGATGCTTGAAACAGCTTTGCTAAGTTTAAAGAAAAAAAAAAAAAGCTTGGCCAGTCTGTTAGCGGGTGTAGCAGCAGAAGCAACTTCAGCTGTACTGTTTAGCTTTTGGACAGGATTGTTCCACTGAAGGTTTTGATCCTGAGAGAACAAGGGCAAGAAAGGAACAAGAAATTCCTTTAGAGCCAATATAGCCTACTTTGGTGTGAGGGTGGCTAGCATGATGAGTAATGCATTGAACTGTTGTAACAATTCGATAACTGTCTTCTTTCTCTTGTTGCAGTTGGTGACAAAGTGCCTGCTGATATCCGCATACTTAAAATCCATTCCACGACGCTGAGAGTTGATCAGGCTATTCTCACTGGTAAGTTTTGTCTATTTAGCAGGTAATTTTTATGCTAGTTCTTAAAGATGTGAGACTGCGCAATATGCATGAATGAGTCTGGTCGTAAAATATTTCATTATGATATCGGTGTATTTATTATTATATTATTATATTAAAAAAAAAAAAAAAGGAAGAAAGAAAAAGGAGAAAAAAAAGCAAGCAAATTTTTTTACTCTTCCAATTGTCGTATTCTTTTTATTGAGGTCAAATAGAAGTACCCTGATACAAAGTTTGCTTGTTTCAATACCTGTACAGGTGAGAGCGTGAGTGTTCTGAAGCACACCGACCCTGTCCCCGACCCACGGGCTGTCAATCAGGACAAGAAAAACATCCTCTTTTCTGTAAGTAGTCTCTTTTTTCTTTCCATTCTTTGAAAGACTAACTTATTGGTGAGAAAATATTCATGTAAATATTTATAATTCCCAAGAATATTTGATTGTGCTGCAACGCTATGTTAGCCCTTTGTTATCTTAAAACTAAAAAAAACCACTCAAATAGAAAATTTTAATTGTAGTGGTTATATCAATAAAGCTGCATTTATGAGCCTGGCAGCAATTTATGTTACCGAACTTTCTCTGCTACTTCTGTCATGTGGCTCAAAATATCTAAGTCACCAAGGTAGGAGTGAATTGTGGCATAAAAGAATTTGTTAAGAAAAAAAAAAACGGTTCTTGATAATATAATTATAAATTAATGATTTGGCCATAAGTGTACTTTCAAAACTAAAATGATTTTTTTTTGGTTTTGTTTTTCCCCACAGGGAACTAACATTGCCACAGGAAAATGCAAAGGAATCGTAATTGGAACTGGTCTGGCCACAGAAATTGGTGAGTTCATTTCATTTACTGTGATTTCTTAAAAAAGATGTTTGGAGGAGACTGTCGNNNCCCCCCCCCCCCCCCCTCTCTCTCTCTCTCTCTCTCTCTCTCTCTCTCTCTCTCTCTCCCTGTCTTGCTCTCTCTTTATCACCTGCCCTATCCCTCACTCCCCGTACATTAAAGAAACCCAATACTGCACTATTACTAACAACAATCTCGAACCCGAAATGTAAACAAACACGATGTATTAGACAAGGGTGATTGCCCTCTTAGCTGCCTGTGCCTCTGTCCACTGTGACTGTGGGTCTGTGCTGGAAAAAAAATACATGTGGTTGTCCACTGTGAATGTGTGTCTTTGCCGCAAAAAACAGGATGTTAGTCGACTTGCAAGTTTGTGCCCGATAGTCTTGAATCGGGAGCTCTTTGGTTATTTTCTTTATACAAAGTTTGTTGCTGTATTTAGCGACAATAATGAGCCATGTATTGAGCAGGCAATGTGATTTGCGTGTCGTATGATAAAGGGAAGAATCAGTTTAATGCTTTTCTGATGGCCCCTCTCTCAGATAGGGGACCCAAACCTTTTATGGAAGGCGCCTTGAGATTGTTGGGCAAGTTTTGCTAACTCCAGTTAAAGGGAGGGATTCCTATTTTTAAGAGATCGTCTGCCACAGGAAGGAAATGATCGCCCTTTTGGCATTTGAAAAGGAGAAGTGTGGTGGCATAGGTAGTTTAACACTTGAAAAGTCCAACTGTGATAGGTAGAGAGAGAGATTGATGGAGGGCGTTGGTAGTAGTGGTTAAGGGTCAACGTTACCCAATCAGGCGTGAAGTATTAATAAATAGACTGAGCCTCATGGAAGGAAGGGGCAGACACCATAATGTTGGACAAGATATACAGTGGGATCCGATCAACGCTTTACAAAAAAAATCTTGTATTATAATAGGCAGTTTATAGGTCACTTCAAGTTGTTAATATAAAAAAAAATACTAACACTTCCTTCTGAGTGGGAGAAAAAAAAGTAGACCAAAGAAGGCTTTAAGGAGAGAAAAACACACACACACACACACACTCTCTCTCTCTCTCTCTCTCTCTCTCTCGCACATTCAGAACTTGAAAACAGCGCAAAGAGAGAAAAAAAAAATAGGAGAAACCACAAACATCCAACACATGAGTATCTGCGTTTCTTGAAAGTACCCGAACCTGAAAATGAGGGATGAAGCTTGATTGCCAGGATAAATACCTCCCTGTCCTTCATTACTCTTCTGCAATTAAGCTTGCACAGATACACACGAGTGTAAATATTGAAAAGCGTGCAAACTTCTTATTGACTATCGGGAAAAACATTAGGCCGTGGAAGATTGCTACTGTAGATAAAGCATGTGAAAGTGTAGTGAAACGTTAGTTCTTAGTTGTAACACTCAGTGTTCCGGTTAACACAACAGTGGGTCAATAGTGAGTGATGGATTATACCCATGATAATTTGTGATGCTGAATAATTCATTAGCGAGCCAGAAACAAACACTGTTTGCAGTAAGTAGTGTGAAAAAAGTGGCTGTGGAGTGGTTGAGAGGGGTGGAGAGAGAGAGA
>BLXT01002816.1:365763-377747 GCA_019648995.1 Plakobranchus ocellatus
GCTTTGTCTTTCTGGATTGTAATGGGTTTAAATTCAGGTTCTAATATTTCTTTTTTCTTTTTTTTTTTCGCTAAGAAAATTGTTTTAACTTTTACTACCTGTGTTGTGTGTAGAGATTGTTGAAACAATTCACTGTAAATATTTCAGTTATGCTGCGTTGCATTGCCTGTTCTTAAAGGAACAGGTACCGGTAACAATAAAGAAAAATGGCATTTTCAATTACTCTGAGGGCATTTGAGCTATACACGCTCTCTCTCTCTCTCTCTCTCTCTCTCTCTCTCTCTCTCTCTCTCTCTCTCTCACTCACTCTCGCTCTCCATCCATCTTTTTTCCTCTCTCCCTACCCTTTCTCTGTCGGCCTATCTCTCTCTCTGTCTTTTTGTTTCCTTTTCTCTCTCTCTCTCTTTCTCTCTCTCTCTCTCTCTCTCGCTATATCTCATTCTCCATCCCTTCATCCTTCTTTTTCCCTCTCTTCCTACCCAATCTCTGACGGCACATATCTCTCTCTCTCTCTCTCTCTCTCTCTCTCTCTCTCTCTCTCTCACGATGCACTTACGAAGGCAAAGAAAAAGGTAGATACGTTTATATTTATGTTCTTCATCAAGCTTAAGGGCTTGAAACATGATATTAAAATCACTTTTAAAAACTGGATGAACGTGAAATGAAACAATAAAAGTCTTGAAATGTTCTACATTTTGAAAAAAATTATCTCTATACAATAGAACATAGCTTTGATGGATGTGGCCTCCTTACAAATATTTGTGGAAGTCATTGTTGCAACAACATGATTCCCTACATAAGAAAGTCTGCCTCTCTTTCTTGCCAATATCAAGTTTGTTTTTACTCGCCATTGCTTATACAAATGATGCTTGATGAGCCATAAATAATTGTTTTGGAAGAGCTTATGATCAGATGGGACATTATCCCCAAAATTTCCTTCTCTAACTCTGCTATGGATTACATTTTTTGAGAAAGTCATTTTCAACCAGGAATTTAAGCCTTTCCTTAGGATCCCCCCTCTCCCTCCCTCCTTGTCAGGTAATCTTTTTTAGTTTTTTTTTTTTTTTTTGACTAATGGGGAAAAAGATAGGCCACATCAGTATGCCTAAGTGTCTTTAAATCTTTCTCATCTCCCTCACTCTTTCTCTCGCTCATACAGGAAAGATTCGCAACGAAATGATGGACACAGAGACAGAGAAGACCCCTCTACAGCAGAAATTGGATGAGTTCAGTCACCAGTTGTCTAAGGTTTGTGTTGTGGCTGATTGGCTTGTAGGGAAATGGGCATGGAGTTGTGAATGGACATATGAAGAAGACAATGTTAAAAGAAAAGAAAGATATCAAATCACATTAAGAAAAAAAAAAATTTTTCATCATTTGCTTTGAAAGTTTAGTGTTGTGGCCATTGATTTTTGAGCAAATGGGCAGAGATTTGTAAATGAACAAATTAAGAATAAAAGGTAAATAAAAAAAAGTGTAAAATTGCATTTAAAAAAGAAAATTGACTGTGATTGCTATGAATTTCCAACAAGGGTTCTTTAAGAATTCGAATATCATTGTTAATACTCATATATTTTTTTCTGTTGAAAAAAAATTAAGTTTTTAATTAATTAAGTGACATGTGTTAATGCCAAGGTACTCCTGAGAATTAAAAAAAAAAAGTGCCAGTATCAAGCAAGCCATGTTGAATTGCTTAGGATTGATATGATTCTGTGGGTTTTGCAAGTTGTGTTCTATTATGACCATATGAGCCAGAAAAAAAAAAGGAATGAAACGTAGTGATAGGATGTAACTAATTCAAGCAAGTTATGTTGAACCATTTTTGCTATGTCATGTGATTATAATAAAAAATCAGACCAACTTGGCTGTACAAATAGTTTGAAAGTTATTATTTTACTTTTGTGTAAACCTATGTTATTATTTTGTTGTGTAGGTTATCACCATGATCTGTGTGGCTGTGTGGGCTATCAACATCGGCCACTTTAACGATCCTGCTCATGGAGGCTCTTGGATGAAGGTAAGCACTGCTGGTCTAAACACTTCTCTGGGAGTAAAACTATTTTTATTGAATGAATGATTCAAAGGAAAACAGAAATGAGGGAAAAGGCAGGTGTGATTGTTTGAGGCAATGGAGGAACAATTTAGAAATATTATTATTGAATACCGTTCATACTGTATCAGTTTTTTTTTTTTTACATTTGTATGAAAATAATATCTGGTTTATATATTTGGCATGTCACAACTAGATTGTGGTCTTTGTGTGTATTTTGTTGGGTTCAGTTCTGTGTCTCTGACTGCCAGATTAATTCTGTTGACTGTTGGTATAGGTATAAATCTGACCCATGTTTGATTTCATGCTACATCCTGCAGGGAGCCATCTACTACTTCAAGATTGCTGTGGCCCTGGCTGTGGCTGCCATCCCTGAGGGTTTGCCTGCTGTCATCACAACATGCCTGGCCCTAGGTAAACTCTTTACCCTTGTTTCTCCTCAGGCTGCAATGGAGCATAACCTATTTTTAAAATCTAACTCATTTATTTCTTTGCTTTTACTGCTTTGATAACGGTTGTAAAAACTGAGTAATTTGAAAATTATGGAATCTTTTTTTCTTTAGAATCTTAAATATTCAATTGTAAGCAAAGCAAAATAAACAAATTTTTTTTAGGACAACAGATACAAGGAAAAATTAGAAAAAATTAAGGGTTTTTTTTTGGCCTGCAAAGGTGCATATACCTATTCATTCCTCATCTCACACAATAACTGAATATTAACATTTGATTTATTCTTATCTAAAACCTCAGGCACACGCAGAATGGCCAAGAAGAATGCCATTGTAAGGAGCTTGCCTTCTGTGGAGACTTTGGGTTGCACTTCTGTCATCTGCTCTGACAAAACAGGAACCTTGACCACCAACCAGATGTCTGTCTGCAAGGTGACTAAAAGTTAACTTTATACAATATACCAAAGTTTCGTATAAGTCAGCCTCAACAGTTTTAGTAATTTAATGGTGAAACTGGCGCCGATCTCAGATACGCTTAAGGCTGTCAGCTTATCGATAATAAAATTAGCGAAGCCTTCTGTCAAGTTTGTCACCACCATTACCACGATCATCATCATCATCATTGTGGTAACATTGTCATCACTATCAATGTAATTATTAGTCTAATGATTATGATAATTTATACCATTATTTATCACGATATTTGCCTATATTATGATAATTATTATTATTTCTGCTGCTGATGCTATTTACTTTTTTTTTATTAATCTTGTAATTAAAATAATAATCATTAATGAATTTTCTTGTTTTCTAGATGTTTATCTTCAGTCAAGTAGAGGCCAACACAATCAAAACTCAACAGTTTGACCTGACCGGCTCTACCTATGCCCCAGAGGGAGAGGTGTAAGTGAACACTTCAGTTTTCCTCATTTGAGAGAAAAAGCAATTGAAAATAAGTCGGAGGAAACTAAATATCTATCTAAATAGCAATGTTACTGATTTGATGTAGATTTCCCTCATGTTCCTGAGAAATTTTTGGATCAAGATGTAAATTTCAGTTTAGTTTCTCCGATATTCTAGGGGGGCGTCAGTGGCACAGTGGCTAGCGAGTCGGCCCTAAGATCTGCAGGGACCATTCTTTCATGTGTTCGAGCCCCGCCACCAGTGCCCTGGCCTAACCGGGGGCCTGAAAGCCCGAGATCACCTTATTGTGGACTGGCTATATACAAAAACCAAACTGATATTCTAGATGTTAATAATGTTGACAAAATGTTTAAGTTATGGCCAATATTTCAATATTTCAGTGAAGCTTGCTATGAAATCTAGATTGCACTATGATGTAGATGTGACTGAGCTGCTTAGAAATTGTGGAGCAGGATTTAGGTTTCTATTAATTGTTGGCTGGGTTTTGTAGATGAGTTGTTAACGTCACTGAATTTGGCAGGAAGTTCTAGGTGGGAGTAAGATTTTCATGAAATTGCAGAGAAATTTTCGATGGGATGTAAATATCTATGCTGTTGTCAGAAAACTGCAGATAGAAATATCAATACAGTTGCTAATTGGCTGGAGAATGACCTGACATGAATTTGGATAGAATGGCCTAGAGTCTGCAATAAAAATGTTATATATCAATAAAATTGTCACTTGCAGATTCTCAATAAAAACATGTTGTTACATCTGATGACCTCTGATTTATATGAAATAATAAAAAAAAAGTTTTGTTTAATAAATCATCAAGTTGTTAATGGTAGGACATTTTGAAATTCACCTCTCTTGTCTTTGTCTCTTTCCAATATGATTTTTAGGCTTGTGAACAGCAAACCAGTTAAAGCTTGCGACTACCCTGGCCTTGAGGAGATGGTCACCATCTGTGCAATGTGCAACGACTCCAGCGTTGACTATAATGATGTAGGTTGTGGTTTTTCTTGAAAGTGATTTGAAAAAAAAAAAAAGTAATTTCAACTATGTTCATTGTTTCAACCATGTATCGCAATGATTGTCCAGTCCTTTCACCAATCATCAACATCAAGCATCTTGCTTGTGAGGGTTGACTTGAAATTTTTTTTTTTTAATCAAGACATTGCTTCCTCTGAGCTCATGAATTCAATATCTTGGTATCAATAACATTTTCGTGGCATCTACGATATATTGATGAGATTTCACCATTAATATTTTTTGCCACAGCTGATGACGAAATGTTGATTGAGAATTAAGGAATGCGAACATAAATGAAAAAGGGCATATAGTCTTGCTGTCTGATTAGACCTTACCTCTTGCTGTAAAGCCTATAAATTTATTTAAAATTGTGGTATTTTGCTGGAAGTAGAGGTTTGCAGCACCGTTGTTAATTTTTCTTTTTTTTTTTTTTATCCTAGTAAATCAAATTGATTTATCAAAAATGAATTGTGGTACTAAGCTGCTTAAATCAAAGAAGCATTGATTTACATTTTAAGACTTGTATTTTTCTGGTGGGCACAACATGCTAAACTCCAGTTGTGTATTCTTTGCAGGCCAAAGATGTCTATGAGAAGGTTGGTGAGGCCACAGAGACAGCTCTCACTGTGTTTGTGGAGAAACTGAACTTCTACAACACAGACAAGTCTGGCCTGAGCAAGCGTGAATTGGGAACAGTGTGCAACCATATCATCCAGGACATGTGGCGTAAGGAGTTCACCCTGGAGTTCTCTCGTGACCGCAAATCCATGTCTGTCTACTGTGTACCTAACAAGCCTACTCGTGCCCCTGGTGGTGCAAGGATGTTTGCCAAGGTAACAACCAAGAACAAAAGCAGTGTGTTTTCATGGAATTTTGTGTTGCTGTTTGAAAAGATTTACATACAGCAATCAAGAGATTGAGAAGACATTTATGCACTTAGACCTAGCAACAGACAAGACTATCCACACTGTATTCTCTTCTAGATCCTTAAATCTGGCACTGAGGTCTGGGCTTACTATGTGGATAACCTTTCTTTCTAATATAAACATTACAGCAATTGCAAGTTTATTTTTGACAGTAGACTGACGTTTTTTATCTTTTGAAATCTAACAATTAACTTTTTAATATGAGTATGACTGCGTTTCTCTTACTAGTCTTTATGATTTTTATGGAATTTGGAGAAAATTTTAGAATCATTAGTTCTAAAATTTTGTCTGAGACTTCAGTTTTTTTTACTCCTCTATCTTCTTTGATAGGGTGCTCCTGAAGGTCTGCTTGACCGTTGCACACATGTGCGTGTTGGCCAAAACAAAGTGCCCATGTCTCCAGCCATCAAGAATGAGATCATGAAATTAACCAAAACCTATGGAACTGGTAAGAGCTTATCGCAAATGAAGAAGTATAACATATAAAAGACCTCTACCTCAAACTTGGAAGCATTTGTGGTTCTGGTATAAACTTTTGATAGCAAGGTACTTTATCTGTTCCTTGAGGCTCCTCGGCCATATAGGCTAAAATCATGTAAATAAATGTGGAGGATGCATATAGTTGCAAGATCATTAGAATAAAACTTCTCTCTTTTAAATGTGCTTTAGGAGACTAATGACCTATAAGGGACAGGAACAAATAAGAATGTATTAAAATAGTAACACAGTACCTAAAAGCAAACCTGATTGCAAAATTTTTGTCAAAAGTATTTTTTTGAAAACTTGATATAATATTTTTCATTATTTAAATTTTGCTTTGCTTTTTATTTGTTTTCGAATATTTAACTGTGCTTTGTTTCAAATATTTGGCAAAATTAAATATCAGGCTTAAATCGTTTTTGTTTTGCTTTCTTTTGGTGCACAGGTCGAGACACACTGCGTTGTCTGGCCCTTGCCACCATTGACAACCCACCACGTAGAGAGGAGATGGATCTCGAAGACTCAAGGAAATTCATTCAGTATGAAGTAAGTTCTCACATTTAATTTGTAACTACAGATATGTCTTCAGACAGTTCAGATGTGTTAAATGTTGCTTTTATTAGTTTTGAGTATTTTGGCTGTAGATAATTTTACTTTTTTAAAACTGTTTAAAGGTGTATATCATAGCTAAAGAAAATTAACTTATTTGTATGCAGTTTTCACCATTGCAAAGACTACTGAATTGAAATTTCAGTTTACACCTATGATTTAAAATGTATGAAATAAGACTTGAAATTCATTTGGACTAGTAAAAAACACACATATTGTAGTTGTTGAAGGAAGTTAAACTTAGAGGTGAAATAAAAAAGAAAATCTAAACAAACTTAAAAACAATATATTTTGTAAAAACCTATGCCTCTTCTTGGTTTATCTATAAAAAGACCAATGCATTATGCTAAAAGTATCACAAGATTGATGTTTATCACACTGCCCACTTTTTAATGGCAATAGGAAATGCAGTCATATAACATTTTCTTTTCCATTTTTTTTTTTTTAGACCAACATGACTTTTGTTGGTGTGGTGGGCATGCTGGACCCCCCTCGTGAGGAGGTGAAAGTCTCCATCAAAGAGTGCCGTGATGCTGGTATCCGTGTCATCGTCATCACTGGTGACAATAAGGTTTGTGACAAAGCCATAACAGTTCTGTTCTCTCTATGATTGTTTTGTGAATCAGTTTGCTAAAACACTATTTATTAAGATAGTTAGGCAAAGAATAACGACAGTTGAGATTGAAAACTATGTTTTACATTTTTTTTAAATATCATTTTGCACAGCTGTTTAAATAATTTCAATTATTTTAGCCTTCTTATCCCTTTTTTTTTTTATTTTAAGAGCCTGTTTGTTTTACATTTATTTCATTATATTTGTGGTTTTCTTGAAAAAAAATATTTTTAAACAAATGATTTATGATTACTTAGTCCATTAAATTAACTCAACAAATGCCATTACTTACTAGACTTTTTAAAGGCATAAGCAGACTTTATCAAAACGGCTGATGTAGAGTGATTTATTTATAATTTTTCAATATCTATTTTTTAATTCCATGGAGTTGGTAACTATGAACTAAACAATTTTTTGTTATATTTATTACTGAAGCAGAGTTAATCATAGCTTAATCTGTTTTTCCTACTAAACTGAGAGGAATAAAACAGCTTATAGTTAAAACATACTTTTAACATTTAAAAGGTTAATGAAGAGCCCTTGAGGGGAAATGTTTTTAAATATCTTCATTTGTTTTTCTGTTTTTCTTCATGTGCAAGTTCAAGTTGTTTGCTGTTTTCTTCTTGTTATTTTTACTCTTTGAATCTTTGAATCCTTTATTTTTTTTATTGTTTTTCCTGCTTTGGAGGTGACCTACATTTTCCTCTCTAATATTCCCAAACCAGGCAACTGCTGAGGCCATTTGCCGCAGAATTGGTGTTTTCGGAGAGAATGAGTCGACTGAAGGCATGTCCTTCACTGGCCGTGAGTTTGATGAGCTGAGCACAGAAGACCAACGAGCTGCTGTGATGAGGGCAAGGCTCTTTGCTCGTGTGGAACCTGCCCACAAGAGCAAGATTGTGGAATATCTTCAGGGAGAAGGAGAAATTTCGGCTATGGTAAGGATTTACCTATGTAGAACTTCCTTCGGTTTTGGCTGAGAATGTCACAGAGTTGCCGCCATTGAGGTTAATGAAACTTCCTTATATATTCTTATGTCAGGATGAATTTATCACATATTAGTACCTTTTGAAGCATTTCATTCTTTCCATTCTTTAAAATATATTTTGACAGATATAAAATCAGTGTGCTTTGCAGTAGGGTATAAAGCAATCAAATTATTCATGGGTCTCAAATTGCAGATTACGAATTGGACTTTTGTACGAGGTACGTGGCCAAAAAATTTTGAACAGTGTCTATCAGACAAAGCTGTAAATTTTATGCTGAAGATTGTTATTTAAAAAAAAAACCAGAGCACTGCATGAATACATGGCTGGGATCAATTGATTATAATCAGTTCAGTGTGTTGAAAGTACTAAGTAATCTTAGCCATTATTGGAAAAATCTAATGAAAACAAAACAAATCACTAAGAAAAAACAAAGTAAGAAAGAAAAAGGACTGGCTGTAATAACAAACAATCGATCATCTCTGATACTCTAACAGACTGGTGATGGTGTCAATGATGCTCCTGCCCTGAAGAAGGCCGAGATTGGTATTGCCATGGGATCTGGAACTGCAGTAGCCAAGAGTGCATCAGATATCCTTTTTTTTCTTCTGAACAAATTTTTGTTATCATAAACAGCAATGCAAAACTATACTAGCGGCAAACATGTTGGAATCAATAAAAACAGATATCATGATTTAGAGATACTTGTGACTTAATTTTTTAGGTACAGAATTATAAAATTTCCACATATCTAGATTGCCCCAGAATTTGGATCTTATTTTTGGCTTTAAAAAAAAAATTCTTTCCTCAATACCTTCATTTGACTTACCATAGTGACCCATTTTGTGATATGTTGTGATGAAGCTTGTAGGTTTTATGTTACAGCAAATCTTAATTATTGATTGATCGCATGAAGACTTGGGGTAAATTCAACATTGTCAAGGCTATATATTTAAAGTCAACTTCATTAGTGCTATGTGGGAAAATTCCTTGACTCCTGTGAACAGATGGTTTTGGCTGATGACAACTTTTCCACCATTGTGTCTGCTGTGGAGGAGGGACGTGCCATTTACAACAACATGAAACAGTTTATCAGATACTTGATCTCCTCCAACATTGGTGAAGTTGTCTGGTAGGTGTTTGTAGTCAGTTCAATCATTTTTATTCCTATTTATGAAGGAAAAATAACAACAAAATACATTTGGAAATGGGACTTATATAGATATGAAATGTTGTAAACAGGCTTTTCTGCATTTGAAAGAATATTGTTTAGGAATGAACACAATGAATAGGAAACGTTAAACTGAAAATGCTACTTCTCTCTGGAGAATCTGATTAATTAAATAATGTTATGACTGATTTGCAATCTAATTTGGTATGATTGATTTTTAACTTTGTGTAAATGTTCACATTTCAACAAACCCTTTAAAATCAGATGAAGTTCTTTTAAGGAAATCTTTTTGTATGAAAATTTTTGAAATTGCTGGTACCAGGTATAATTAAAAAAAAAATTTATATTCATTCATCTAGCCAAATTCAAAGTTACTTGAATTTAAATGTGTTATTGCCCATATGTATTTTCAAAGTAGCTGGGACAAACCGGACTAATTCTGTTTGCTTTACTTCCTCTCTCTCTCTCTCCCAGCATTTTCCTCACTGCTGCCTTGGGCATCCCAGAAGCTTTGATCCCAGTGCAGCTTCTGTGGGTGAACCTGGTGACTGATGGTATGCCAGCCACGGCCCTCGGCTTCAACCCTCCAGATCTGGATATTATGAAGAAACCCCCGCGATCCCCCAAGGAGGGACTCATCACAGGCTGGCTCTTTTTCAGATACATGGCTATTGGAGGTTGGTTGTTTGCAGCTCACGAGAATCGGGAACATAATTATGTGATTTGAAGAAAGAAGGGAAAAAATTAGTCATCAGCTAAAGACATTTTTTGAGTTTCACATTTTTTGTTTATACAAATATGGACATACAAATATTGAAATGAAAAGCTAAAAGAGGAATAGGAGAGAGAATTCCCACACTTATTCCTTTGCGACCTTGCAGTAATTAGATAACATAATTTAGGACATTTTTTTAAAATTTAGTCTCTCTGGGAAAAGCAACAGTTTTTTCGATATTGTGTATGTTTATTTACCACTTTTTAAAATCCTGGATAATTGTTATATTTTGTAAACCGTTTTCTGTCTATGTGTTTCTTGTGCAGTATACGTCGGCTGTGCCACTGTAGGAGCCGCCGCCTGGTGGTTTATGCTTTACGACAAAGGACCCAGGCTGAACTACTACCAGCTGGTAAAGCTAACTTCTCCTTGCTTTTATATATGCTATTGAAAACACATCCTTCACAAAGACGGTATAGGACATTTTAAAAAATAATTTGTTTAAAAAAATGTTGGAATTACATTTATTTGTAAAATACATTTTAAAAAAAGAGAACTGTATAAAGTGTAAACTTATGTCTGAAACTTTATTGTACAAAATCTCTTTTTGATTTGAATATAATGAATTAGACAAGATAGAAATTTAAAAAAAAAAAAAAGAAAAAAAGACTGAGGACAGAATGTTGAGTTTACGTCTGTGAACAAGGACATGATATCAAAGTGCTGGCTAATATTGAAGAGATAGCATACAAAATAACTTTAAGAGCAGATCCTGTAAGGTTTATATCTGCACTTGGTCTGGTCTTCAGCGAGTCAACTTGGATATGAAAGAGAGAGAAAAGTATGAGAGAGAGAGAGAGAGAGAGCGCAAGCAAAATAAACTTTACTTACTATGCTGACATGGCTAGAACATGCTTGACTCCTCAGACTCACCACATGCAATGTCCAGCAGAGCCAAGGGCTTTCAAAGGAGTCGACTGCAAGGTGTTCCAGGCTCCGGAGCCCATGACTATGGCTCTCTCTGTCTTAGTAACCATTGAGATGCTTAATGCCCTCAACAGGTAACTTTGGGATCCTCGTCAAATCGCTGTCAATGTGCTTTGTCCAGTTCTCACAATTTCTGTAGAGCTCCTCTGGTCTTAGATGAATTTTAAATTTCGAAGTATTGTTTCACTTTTATTTTCGTGGCAGTCCTCATCTTTCCAGGCTTTTCCGATTTTGCCAGTAAAGATCTGCACTGGTGTCCTAGGTTCTTATTGCTTGGCTTTATGTCTGCTGCTGACCACAGTGACTTGTGGATTATGTAAAACCTCTCATTCTTATGAATTCAATTAAAAAAGGAGCACCCAGTTTAAGGAACCAAGAGCAAGGTTATTGTTGCTCCTTTTTTTTTTTCAATCAACCTTTCATCTTGCTTCAAAGAAGATTTTGCATAGAATGTATTTGCGTTGCACTTCGATATCTCATTATGTCTAGTCTCACAGAGTGTTGTTCTAGTTGATCTTCAGAGGGAATTTGTATTCTTAGCTTGATGTTTGTTGTGGCTCTGACTTTTTATCTCTCATTGATTTCCTCAGTTCATCTTTCTTTTCTAACACATCTCTGTAACAGGAAGTAATTTTTCTTCCATATGGAAACTGCAGAAGAAGATGTTTTCCTTCAACCCCATTAAGATGCCGCGTGGAAATCCTTTTCCATTTTTTGCATTTGAAGCTATTGCAAGCGATAGCACCAGACATACGAAACATCTGGGCCATCCGCAGTCTTTCCTGGCCCCCCGTCCCCTCCCTCACTCCGTGTGTTACACTCTATTTCTTTCCCAACTTTCCCCTTCACCACATGCGCTGTGTTATTAACAGACCCACCAGTCGCAATGCCTGGAGCAGGATGAGATGTTTGCTGGGGTGCCTTGCGATGTTTTTAACCACCCCAAACCAATGACTATGGCCCTCTCGGTGCTGGTCGTCATTGAGATGCTCAACGCTCTCAACAGGTGAGGAGGGGAAACAACAACCAGGTCCTAGTCCTTCTCATAAGCTTTTTTTTTTTT
>BLXT01002816.1:395368-415188 GCA_019648995.1 Plakobranchus ocellatus
CCCCCCCCCTTTTTGGAGGGGAAAGTAACAATTAAATTCTATAAAATTTGTAAGTTATAACTTATTTTGATTTCAATAGTGTTCACTCCTTTTCCCCCCGACTGTGCAATACAAAATTTGTAGGATACTTTTAAAAGTAAAAAATAATGCATCACTTAGTTGTATGCTCTCTGTTGCATTTATGTACTAATGAAAGCACTGGGTCATGTTGCCACTCTTGTTTGGACTAGGTGTCTCTCTCTCTGCATTATGCAGTAGTGTCGTTGGTGTTTGATTCTATCTACATTAAGGGTGTATCTCTGCATATATGTATGTATGAATATCAACATATTATGTCACTGTTTTGTAGCTATGCTCGTATGTTTATGCATTTAGTCCTTATGTATTTGTTTTTCAGCCATTTGTGTGTGCGCGTGTGTATTTACGTGTTAATGCGTTTTATGCCTACGTTTTTTCCATTTTCTATTTTCCTATTTGTCTTTTCAAACATTTTTTATTTTGGCAGTCAAATCATAACTCGATGCCCCAAGGTAACAGGTAACATCATTTTTTGAATCATCATATCATATTATGTATAACCCCTTTTGTCAATGCTTCTTTTATTCATTTTTTTTTTTTTTAATCATATTCCCTGTTGATAACCATTTTTCTTATTTTGCCACATTTCTTATCAAGTCTCATTTGGCACATTTCTTGTTTCTACTGTTTCTGTGGTCTCTTGGTTTAACATTTTGACATAAGGGCTTCTTTTTTCCGTTGCGCATTTTTTTTTCTTCATTTTTTTTTTTTTTTTTTTTTTTTTTTTTTTTTTTTTTTTTTTTTTTTTTTTTTTTTTTTTTTTTTTTTTTTTTTTTGCATTAAAGTGAAACAAACACGTAACATTGTCTTTCAGCACATGAGCATTTAGAACACCGGAAATTTCACATAATCTAAACAGACTGTGTTCAATGCGAGGCTGTCTAGTCTTCACAAATGCCTGACTTGAAACATGCTCAGTGAAGTCAGCACCACTTCTAGCTTACTATCCTATTTTATCACCACCACCCATTTTCCTGCTTACTTTTCCTTCCCACTTGTCCCTAGCTTCCTACATGTAATACTATCCACTCCAGATTGTTGTCAGCGTACTATCCACTCTACATCGGTATCAGCTTACTGTCTACTCCAGATTCTTTCCAGCATACTACTATCCCCTTCTCATTGTTCCTAGCCTATGTGTCCACTCCACATTGTTCCTAGCTTATTGTCCTCTCCTCATTGTTCCTAACTTATTTTTCACTCCTCATTGTTCCTAGCTTATTTTCCACTCCTCATTGTTCCTAGCTTATTTTCCACTCCTCATTGTTCCTAGCCTATGTGTCCACTCCTCATTGTTCCTAGCTTATTTTCCACTCTCATTGTTCCTAGCTTATTGTCCTCTCCTCATTTTTCCTAGCTTATTTTCCACTCCTCATTTTTCCCAGATTATTAATATTATGACCTCCACATTGTTCCTAGATATTGCCCACTCCACATTCTTCCTAGTTATTGTCCACTCCATTTTGTTCCTAGTCATTGTCCACTTTTCATTGTTCCTGGCTTATTGCCCACTCCTCATTGTTCCCAGCTTATTATGACCTCATTTTTCTTAGCCTGTTGTCCACTCCTTATTGTTCCCAGCTTATTATGACCTCCTCATTGTTCCTAGCTTATTATGACCTCATTTTTCTTAGCTTGTTGTCCACTCCTTATTGTTCCCAGCTTATTATGACCTCCACATTGTTCCTGGCTTATTGTCCACTCCTCATTGTTCCTAACTTATTATGACCTCCACATTGTTCCTGGCCTATTGTCCACTCCTCATTGTTCCCAGCTTATTATGACCTCCACATTGTTCCTGGCTTATTGTCCACTCCTCATTGTTCCTAGCTTATTATGACCTCCTCATTGTTCCTAGCTTATTATGACCTCCTCATTGTTCCTAGCTTATTATGACCTCCACATTGTTCTTGGCTTATTGTCCACTCCACATTGTTCCCAGCTTATTATGACCTCCACATTTTTTTTAGCTTACGATCCAGTCCATGTTGTGCCCAGCTTACTATCTGTTTTTTTTACTGTTCCTAGTTAAACAATACTAGGCGCATTTCCCTATCCCAGGTTACGGTCAAGTCCAGATGATTTCTAGCAGACTGTTAACTACGTGCATTTTTTTTTTCTTCAGATTTTTAAACTGCTGTGGGTTCATGAAGCACTATTTTTCCTGACTGACTACCTTGGTACATTTAAGCCTTAGCTTATTATTCATACTGTTTCCATCTCACTAACTTGATTGCCTGTATCTCTTTATCCACATTGTTCCTAGCAGATGCAACTTCCATGCCTACTAAAACCAAATAAGCTCACAAAAAAGATGCAGTTCCTCTATAAATACAGCTCTAAAATATTTTTGTCTTAATGCTGTATAGAGTCTTTAAATAAGATAAAAAAGCCTTTGTTATAACTGTTCATGCTGTTGCTATAGGGAGCTTTTTACTGTGTATCTCCATGGGTAAAGCTCATCTAAGCTTCCTTATTCTTTGTTGCAATTCTCTCTGAATCTATCCTGCCTGTTTCAGTCAAGGGTCTTATTCCCACCTCTCTCCACCCATATGATGTTAGGTATGTAGGCTTTAGCCACATGTCTCAAGGCTCAGAATCAGCAGAGAGAAAAATTGTTTGTTTTGCTTGGCATATATTTCTGCTTTATGCTTGCCAAGAATATCTAAACCGATTTTTTTGTTTGCTTTTTATTTTGTTTTTACACTTGCTTTATAAATATGGTGTCTAAATGTGCTATCTTCCAACATTCATGAAGAAAAAAAAAAGGTTAAATGATTGACTGCTTAAAAGATGACCCGTGAAAAATTAAACTTTTGTGATAGAAATAAATGCATTTGGGCCCCAGTTAAATGAATGGAACTCTCTCTTCTGAGGAAGGATTCAATACATTTTGTTGATATTTTTTCATTTCTTTTTAAAAATTGGCTAACTTGAATTTCTGTATGTTTATTTCTTTGTTCAGTATTGCTATTGGCAAGCATTTTTGTAATGCTAATGGATTGCGGTGAAGGAGTGGATTTCTTAGACGTTTGCATGCGGACAATCACCAAGCAATGCATGCATTCCTTTTTTCTTCTTCTGTTTTCTTGTCTTCTCTCTTTCCATTTTGCTCTAAACACCGTCACAAAAGGCAAGGAATGCAGGCTTGAATATTGTGATGTAGCACTAAGTAGCTCTTTAACTTAATGGCACTCAAGTAAAACACTCACCCAGTACCAAACTTAACCCTAAGTTTGAATAATTTTGTTTTGTTTTTAGTAGGGTTTTTTTCTGTCAATAATAGGAAATGAGATTTTATGCAAAAGTAATTTCAATGCATCGTATTTCTTTACTTTTACAGGTGCAATAAAAAAAAAATTAAAGAGTTCTACTTTTTTTTGCTTTTTAAAATAATTAAACTCTCTAGATAGGTATTGTTTTGAAATGAGATCGACAATTAAAAAATAATTGTAGATATTGAAATTTGTAGATTTGAGATGGAGATTTTGAGATTTGTCAGAGAACTTTGGATTTTTTGGTAAACTTCATTCCTGATTACCTTATAATTTGTTTTAATTGTACACACACAGATATATGTTATGGTTAGAATGCCTTTGGTGTCACTTTATTACTTACAAAAGGCAAGTTGGTTTTCTGATAAATGCAATATTTTTTTTTCCAAATGTAGCAGTTCTCTTTAGATACTCCAGGAAAGCGGTGTATATGAATTTACAATTTCTGGCTTTGAGCAGCATTAGCCTTTTGACTTAATATGAGGGGCTAGCATTAGATTAAACATTTGTGTTGAGAACAGTCGCAATGAGTCACAAATAACACCTTTGTGTAGAAATAGTCTTTTATAGTAAACAACTTTTGTTTTTCTAAAGGCCTTTTTTAAGAATTATAACGCCTCAATCTTATTACTGAATCTTCATGCCTTGATCCCCCATTTTTTATTAGTACAAAGCCCAGAGAATCCATCTGCAAATTATTTCAATGATTTAGTATAGTTAAACTACAACTTGAGGACTCCTTTGGACTGGTATGAATACAAATCCACTGTGATGCATAGTGACGAGATATATCATTAAGGTGTCAGGGCAAACTGCTGTGCCGAGCATTTGCCGCGGCTTCTCCACGCTGAGCATCATGCAGCAAAAATCAAAACATCTTACCCTATAAATTTTGAAATATGTCCTTCAAAATCAAATGCAGGTCTTATAATGAATCACAAGATGCCTTAGTATAAATCATCCTAGCCAATTGATATGTGTATTGGCAGTGTTAAATCTAGGAGAGATACAGCACTTCATTTAGCAATGGAATAATTTTGTTCGCAAAATTGAGAAAATTTTTCTGTATCATAAAAAAGTTTCGGTTGTTTGTACAGTGAAGGATTTTTTAAAATTTCATTTTCCAAGTGAATCATACAGATGTAATAAATGTGAATTATGTAATATGCTGAAATATGAATATAATTATAATTTGTCATTATCGTTTCACAGTTTAAAATTTAAATTCTTTAGCAGGCCAAAAATTTGCACTGTAGGTTTCAAAGTAAAAACCCTCTCGCATAGGCTTACTTAATTGATCAGCTTTTTGACATAATTTCCTGAAAAAAAAAATTAATTGTTTTAATATTAACTTTTAAGAAAAAATGGGTTTTTTTTTGGATGAAGCAACAAATTAGATACCAATTACGCATTTTAAATAATGCACAGCCATTGAAAGGTAAGAAAGCAAGGTGATCTAAGTCATTGAGGACACACATTATGTGATCCAATTTTAAGCAAACAATATTGTAAGTATATAACTTTATTTGTTTTTACTTGTTTATGAGGAAGAATGTAAATAATCTATTGACTCCTAAGCTTATTGGTGTTGCTTTTTTAAATTTTGAAATTATATTTAACTTGCAAAAGTTTGTCCTTCACCTCCTTTGGAAACTTTCAAAACTGAAAATCCAACAAATCAAATTTTTTTTTCACAAATTGATAGTACTCCAGGTAATGAGGACTTTTTCGTCTCTTTGACTTTAGTAACTCAAACTTACTTTTTCAAAGTGATGAAGATTCAACTCTATTGGAATTGCAAGGCTAAACTGCTGCATCAGCAATAAAAACCCCCAGACCATTGCACTCACCATTGAGACTAAGCTGTGAGTCTAGCATGAAGTGGCCAACTTGAGGCAGGCCCAGGCAGAAAGCTAAAAACCTTTTAAAAAGGCAACCAGCCACCACTCTTGACCTGATTAGGAAGATAGATCTAAACCTTGGAAAAAAAAGTTCCACTGGCCCTGGTTTAAAGTCTCCTAAGTTCCAGGGGGATATTATAGGAGGAAATTTGGTCTTGTCAAGCAATTATGTTTCATGAAATCTGAAATTTTTTTGTCTTGAGGCGATTTTGATACTAAATTTATAATGAACTTTAAGAGGAGACAATTTTAAATAGACTTAGCTAAAGATTTGCTATCAACCATCAGGAGAGACTGCATAACATAATTGATATGTGATAAATTTTCTGCTGGATCTTATCAATTTTTTTTTTATAATTTCCTCTATCCCTGGTTAAAATGTTATAGCCTATACTAAACAGACCAGTCCTACAATTGCCTATTTTCAACTACGACATGCCCTGCATGGTTTTGCTATGGTTTTCCATAACCATCACAGATGAAAAGTGAAGTAAATTGTTTAGATGCCTTGTCTGTGATGCCTGAAGTGTAGGTTTTGCAGCAGCCATTTTGTGGTGACTGAAGTGTGGTGTTTGTTGTAGCTCCTATGTTATGCTCAAAATGTGGATTTTGCCATAGCCTCTATGCCAACTGACCACCAGGCATCTTGTCTGACCAGTGAGCTCTGTGAGTCATGTTTGTCAAGTGACCAGCTTCACAAGTTTACTAAGTCTCATACATTGCTAGAATATACATCCTTCCCAAGGCTAAGAGGCATGCAGCCATTACTTTAACATGCTCCACCCATGTGTCCAAAGCCCCTCCTTATATGATCACATATTCATCACACTCGGCCTTCAAAAACCTTATAGAAAGCATTGCTTTACTTTTTACTCATGTCATTTGCCAGTCACATTGGTGATAGTCATACTGTACATTCTTACCCCCCATCACTTGTCACTCAAAATGTGCCATATACTATTTATATTTTCAGGTCTCATTTTGTTTCTATTTTTCCAATTGGCGTATCTATTTTCAGATTACCCAGGGTTCTTTTAATCATCAGCTTCAGAGCAGCGAGGAAGTACGAAAAGTGATATCAAAGCTACAACCTGTGGAAAGAACTGCTGCCAAGAAGTTAGGAAAATTCATCATACCTTTTGAAAAACCAGAATGTCAGAAAACTGCTAATATGTGAAATTAATTTTTGTTGACCAGAAAACGAGGATCACATTACTTTAGGCTAAAGAAGAAAAAAGAAGAGTATGAATTCAAAAACGCTAATCATAAAAATCAGTGTACATCATTTGAGATGTTTGCCAACCACCAACAGCTGCATTAATAAATACTGAGTGTCCGTCCCAATTTTTCTGAAAGTATGCGCTTATGGAAGAGTAATGATCATGAAAGATTGAATCAAAGTGAGCCTGTGGAAATGAACTTTAAAGTGTTGTGAAGATGCAGATTACGTTAGTACACCTGCTGTTGCATTCAATCTATAATTGGCATTCTTTCCTTGTTCCCCCCCTTCCAAAGATTCCCCCTCAATATCCCGTGAGTCATTAAATTCATATCACTCATCGCCCTGCTCTACCTCTTTCTCCCATTTTATTGAATCTGGTGATCCCAGATTAGTGTCAGTTTTTATAACGAGACAGTTTTGATGAAAGCATTTTTTTTTAATCAGTAGTTGTCAGCAAATCATAAGAACGAATGAAAGAGCCTTGTCTTCTTTGAAAATTTGACGTCAGGCAAGTTTTCATGATTGGTTTTTACTTATCACTGCATTAAAATTCGATGAAGTGCTGGTGATCCTTGGTCCTGATCAAGGCAACTTGAGAGTTGCCAGGAGTCCAGACAGGATCAATGTAAGCCTACCTGTACGCTGATCATTGGCTCAGAGAGTAGACTTGTCTTAAGACTAGATGAGTTGGATGGTTTCGGCGCCAATACAAACAAGAAGCTATGTATTTTGTGAAGTTAAAAAACAAAAAAAAAATAAACCTTCATACCTTTTGTTTTAATCATTTGCACAAATTAAAAAAAAATTTTTTTTCCCCTTTTGACTGAAAAAAATGTTGAGCACTTTTTGAGGTGGGGGAATTCATAGAAACCTAATTTATGATATAAAAGTTGGTTTATGTTTTCTTAGATATTTAAACTTTTATTGTCAGCAGCTTTTTTTTTTTTGTTGTTGTTGCTTATTACTTTTGAGTGACTGCTCATTTAAGCTGTGAGGTTAAATAGAAAATACTATAACTTTCTTTGTCAGCGCTTGATCTATTCACATCTTTCATAAATGCGACGGCGGTCATCATTTCTCCATCTATCCTCAATATACTCTTTTGTCTGCTTCATTTTACGCAAGGGTCTTGTGTGCATGAATCATGTTGTAATTATACAAACAGCAAATCATATGGAAAAAAATGTTGCAGAAATTTGTCCTCTGTTGATGCTATGCAATTTAACAGGGCATGAAATCAAACAAATGTTGAGACATAAAATATTATGTGTAGCTGGTAATTTTGAGAATATGTCATCTCTTTCTGTTTGTTTTTCTATTTCCCACATTATGAAGGATCAGGGTGCCTTTCTTTTAACTGAACACCAAGTCTAATAGCTGAGACACAAACAGTAAATTCTATTTTTACTTTTCGCTGTCACAAATTAAATTTAAAGAAAAAAGAGATTAAGATGATCGTCTTAAAAACAAAAAAAAAAGGCTAATTCATGAATTTGGTTAGATACTTTTAGGCATATAATGCAACCAACATGCAAATAATTGAATATAATATATTATCTCTCTTCTCTGTACAAATGATTCCATCGTAATTAGGCATTTTTTTTTTACTTTTGGCATAAGAAAATGTCTCAATGTAAACTTCTATATAAACAATCACTTACATGTTTCCGAAAGCAATCACATGGAATTGGATATATGATATACAAGATTAATGATTTCAATATTACCCATGTTTGTTGACTTTGATGAAGGCGATAAAGAGTTTCTCATGAGCAACACCATCAAAATGCTAAACCAGCAAGCATGTCCTACAGCTCAGACATTCTCTTAATGAATTATTACACAAATCATGTAAAAGATTTGATCTTGGCCTCATGCCTTCAACAGCCAGAAAAGATGTCCAAAATGAAATGCACTTTCCTTTTTTGTGTCCTACATATTTGATTTATGTTTTTAAAATTCATTCGAGTCTAATACAGATACTAAAAGACCATGCCTATTTTGTGATGGCAAATTAAATAAAAAAAAATCAATGTGAATATGTAATCAAAAATTTATTGTGAATTATTGAGTTTCTTCGTTTACCGGCTCATCTAACCTGATGCTGAAAACAACGAAATTGTATGGGCAAAACAAAAAAAAAAGAAATGCAAATTATTTAATGTGAGAGGTTTTATCTTATTTGATGGAAGTAATTCTCAACTGTATCTATTTCAGAAAATGTGTGCATAAAGGTTTTGGTGAGAGGATTTCCATTGTAATGTATTTTTGTTTCATGGTGTCTCAATAACTGAAGAAAAGTCCAATATGGATCTGAAGAAATTGATAATTTCATCGGCTTGAAAGTGAATTACTTCATTTTTTTGTGAAGGTTGATGATGGAGCTGTGTGATCGTGTGCTTGTTTCCCTATGCAGTCCACATTTGGATGTGAGGTGTATTCTTAACAATTCAGCTTCAAACCTGAAAATGAGAACTAGTGATGGAGTGTATGTTAATCTCTATAGATACACAGTAATGCTAGTTTTGGAGAGAGAAAGATCATCAAGCATTTTAATTAAAAAAAAAAAGAATATTCAGAATTTCATTTTAATATTTTTTTTTCTCGTTATTTTTCTTCTATTCTAATTGTATGACATGGTTTTTCTCTCTCATTAAAGCCCCAACTACTTCATTATGATAACTTTAGTCTTGATCATTACAATACATGTATCAATATGTGATATTTCTCCTGACCCAACTTTCTCACTGGTTTCAGTGTGACTTTTGTGTTGGTTTTGGCGAGGTAGATGCAATGTTTCTCATTAAATTCAAGCAATATTAACGAGAGAGTTCTTATTAATGCATTTGATGATGATAATGTGTGAGCAAGTGAATGTCAGTATATTTTTGATTGGTCAGCAAATTTCAGCACTTGCAGGGTTAAGAATAGATTCTATTTGTCATTACCATAAGTTATTTAATTTTCTTAAACTTTGTATTATATTTCTCAAAGAAATTGTTCTCGTTACAGATTTCAGTGCAAAAAATGTAAGTGTATATATTTATATAAAATATATGTAAAAAAAAATTTTAAGGGGAATTCAGGTTTTTTTAAAGCATCTTTTTTTTTTTTTTATTAAAGCATATTGTTACATGCAAAAATTTCTGTCATTTTTTAAAAACACAATCAATGCCAGATTTTTTTTGGTAATATATATATATATAAAAAAAATTGTTTTAAAATTTTAATTTTTAAACATCAAATTGGAAAGTCTGGATTCAAATGGGCTGTCTGATTGTGGTATGCAGAAGAAGAAATATAAAAAGAATGATAATTTATTCAACTTTTTATTTTTTTTTAAAACATTTTTCTCTTTGATAAACCTTAAAATGCTATATAATTGTAATAATATTACAGCGTGTTTCTCCAAATGCCTTTTTCTCATGTCAGTAGCCATAGGACGTTTGAGTTCCTTGTTTCCACAATATTTAATTATTTATATCTGAATGTCCCTCTCTCTCTGCCCAAAAGCTGTTGTCTCAATTAAATTATGCTAGTGCTAGTTGTACGGAAACCCTTTTGCCTTTACTGGGCCGATATTGCGGCATCATTTTTGAACATGTTTATCTTTATTATTATTATTATCTTTTCCCTTCTCACACTCTTGTTTTTTTTTTTTCCTTACCCCACGAGTGTTTACCTGCGATCTCGAACCCACAACCGAATTTTACCTTGGGTTTGATTGTGTGAGCTATTTTTTTCTCAATGTACAGTCGAACTAGAGACGTGTTTCTACTTTTAGCAAATTTAACAATGTTGTTTCAAGATTAAAATTAGGACAGTTACTCGGGGTTTTTTTTTGTTCAAATATATTTATCAATGTGTTTAATGTTTGTCGTTCAATGTTAATTTGTTATGTTCTTTGTTCAGAAGTTTTCTTACCATGTTATTGTTTGCCGTTGAATGGTTGCTTACTTTATTTTAGGTTTATGGGTTAATAATTTCTTGATCTGTTACGTTTGAGGTTGCTGTGTAATGGTTTCCTTTTTTGTATTGTCAGTTGTGTTTTCTTACTTTGTTTTTGTTTGCTATTGCCTGTTTTATCACTTTGCTTGTTCGCTGAAGTGCTCGCACAATTTTTTTCTTACTTGTTGAAACAATCAAGGCTTACCTGTAAGGTGATGATTGTTTCTGACTTTGTTCTTACTTTGTGACTGTTTACTACCGTCTAATTTTTGTGTGTGTTTTATAAGTCCTCATTACTGTTTCCTATTTCATAGCTTGTTTTCTTTGTTTACTATTTTTTGCCTCATGTCTTTAACTTTTAATCTTAGGGTTTACCTTTTTATGATGGGTTCTTGTTATATTTCCTATTGTGTCTGAGTTTGAAGTTTGCCTCTATATGTTTCATGTTTGGTGTTATTTTTATATTTGCAATTTTTCTGTCAACTGATCTTGTATTGTCACGGCTGCTTTTATTGTTTATATTTTTGTTTTCCGTTCGGTATTTATATTTATATTTCTTTTCTTTTTTTTTTTTTCCAATTTTTAAATGATTGAATTATTTTTTTACAGTTACAGTAAATTTGTTTTGTTTTGTGCTTAACTGCTCTCAGCAGTTCATGCAGTGTAGCTCATATAAGAAAATGTTCCAAAACAAAACGAAATAAAAAACAAAACAAAACAAAAACAACAAAAACAAAAACAAAAAAAAACAAAAAAAAAAACAACAAAAAAAAAAGCCAACTGAAAATTGCAATTCTCTGTATTTGTATGGGTCAAGAAGTGTATAATTGATTACCTTTTGCGACATCTCTAAATATTGGACTTAATATTCGTTAATTTAAAAAAAAAAAAAGGGAGAAGTTCGTTGAAACTTTGATTTCACTGAACAAAATACAAATCGACTTTTTTGCAAACTGTTGACGAAAAAAAAATGGAATTGGATGTATCATTAACCTGACCGTGAACTCTTAACTTGATCTTTCAAATTTAAAAAAAAAAAAAAAAAAAAGGAAAGAACAGAAACCCTGACGTTTAAAAGTTTAATGTTATTTTTTAATGCTATTTATTATAAATCGAGTAATCTGGTTAAAATAAACTTTTTCTCGATACAGATCCAACTGACTAGCCCAAGGGGGTGTCGCCTTAATTAAGAATCCTCTTAATTAAGACTACACCCGCTTGGGCTGGTCAGTTAGATTATAGTGTCATCTCCTACAATTTTGTTCGGCTAGTGTATTTTATACAATGCACCACGGGTATATCGATATAAAAGTGGCTATTCTTGTTATGTCAATACAAAAAGGACCGATATATCGAAAGACATCTTGGGAATGAGACAAAGTGCTCTGCTGCTCAAGTTCATATAATTTCTCTAAACTTCAAAGTATTTGCCTCTTCTGCCCCCTGAAAATAATAAGTAGACCTACCTTTGTAAAACATCTTTCCTAGCGAGGTCTAAGTAGAAAAACGGAGGAATACCTAAGAGTACTAAGAGACCCACAAAGTCATATGTATAAAATGCTAAGGGAAGGCTTGTCGATATTTTTTTCTTAAATAAATATATGTCAAAGAGACCAACATAACCGGAAACTCTAGTTTCTTTGGTGCGAAAGTATACCAAGTCGGCTGCTACTTTCACCTAGTTTAGGCGTCGGAGCTATACTTTCTGATTTGCAGTATAGCGGTAAAAGTCGTTCTGGGAAAGGGATATTCCATTACTTGACCACGCATAATCCTACTGACCGTTGCCGCTCGAGCAAGAGGCCAGTCTTGTTGCGCAAAGAACGCCAAAGAATCAAGCTCACTTGTTGAATAAAGGATAGTAACCACAACACATAGTCCTTCACATCAGCTACCACCGGTCAGCGTTGCTCTTAGTATGTTGTCAGCCCAATCCAATAGAGCGACTGTGGTACCGCTAGGCTGTTGTATTGCACAAAGGATAGCTCCGACGCTTCCACTAGAACTTAGGAGAAGGTCGCAGCCGGCTTGTTTTGCTTGTGCATCAAAGAAACTAGAGAGTCTCCAAACATATTCGTAGCTGTGAAGTTGTACACCCCTACTGCTGCTTGCAGTATGCTTGCAGCCAAACTAGAGAGTTTCCAAACATATTGGTAACTGTGAAGTTGTACACCCCTACTGCTGCTTGCAATATGCTTGCAGCCAAACTAGAGAGTTTCCAAACATATTGGTAACTGTGAAGTTGTACACCCCTACGGCTGCTTGCAATATGCTTGCAGCCAAACTAGAGAGTCTCCAAACATATTGGTATCTGTGAAGTTGTACACCCCTACTGCTGCTTGCAATATGCTTGCAGCCAAACTAGAGAGTCTCCAAACATATTGGTAACTGTGAAGTTGTACACCCCTACTACTGCTTGCAATATGCTTGCAGCCAAACTAGAGAGTTTCCAAACATATTGGTAACTGTGAAGTTGTACACCCCTACGGCTGCTTGCAGTATGCTTGCAGCCAAACTAGAGAGTTTTCAAACATATTCGTAGCTGTGAAGTTGTACACCCCCACTGCTGCTTGCAATATGCTTGCAGCCAAACTAGAGAGTTTCCAAACTTATTGGTACTGGTAGCTGTGAAATTGTACACCTCCACTGCTGCTTGCCGTATGCTTGCAGCCAAACTAGAGAGTTTCCAAACATATTGGTAGCTGTGAAGTTGTGCACCCCACTGCTGCTTGCAGTATGCTTTCAGCCAAACAAGAGAGTTTCCAAACATATTGGTAGCTGTGAAGTTGTGCACCCACACTGCCGCCTCCAGTATGCTTTCACTCACTTCAGCAACTAGAGAGTTTCCAAACATATTGTTAGCTGTGAAGCTGTACACCCATAGTGCTAACTCCACTATGCTTTCACTTACTTCAGCCAACTAGAGTTTCCAAACATATTGGTAGCTGTGAAGTTGTACACCCACACTGCTGAGGATAGAGAGGCAGCGGTAGTGACAAAAAGTTCATGCATGCTCTACATTTTGTGAGAAAAAATGTAATTGTTTTTATAGATTTTATGATTATGCTTAGTCAGGATAAGGCTGATTAAAAGAATTGTCTATAACAATCTTCACGAAAATAATAGTTTGAGAGTTGCGAAAACTGGCCACAAATACAACTATTTTATGAATCATTTTCATAACGTAAAAAGCTCTAAATTCTAGAAAATGAGACTTATTAGTTGCTCCCAGCTTGAAAAATAAGCATTCGTTACTAACTGCCAGAGAAGGGCAAACAAACCATATAAAAAGAGCTTATTTTGTTTTCTGATCATTCATACTATGAATGGTAGATAAGATAGACCTTAAAATAAAGTCAGTAAAAAGAATTATTGCACGTGATTTTCAAGGGAAAAAATGACTAGAAGTTGAAATCGTTAATTTAGCTTAAAAACTTTAAGTTAAACATAAGATTCTCTCTCTCTCTCTCTCTCTCTCTCTCTCTCTCTCTCTCTCTCTCGCTCTTTCACCCCCTCCCCCTTTTTCTTTCGTTTTTCTTTCGGCATCTTCTACCAGGATTTGCTTGTTCAGATTAATGTTTCACTCTTCTCTCTATCTCTCCCCCCCTCTCCTCTCTCTCTCTCTCTCTCTCTCTCTCTCTCTCTGGGTGTGTGTCAGTGATCCTTTCCAACTTGGGCTTTAGGCCTCGAGTTTTTTAGTACTTAGTAGACCGATGGTTTATGTGCATGTATCGAGTTATGTATATATACTATAGGTATACGTATGTGTGTGCATGTTTTTGATGTGGAAAAGGAAAGTATGGGATTGGAAGCATGGAGTTACGTTTTTTTTTTTTTTAAATCTTATTCATTAGCACAAATCAGCAGCTAAAATAAATCAAGAGGGGGAAAAAAAGGATGATGTTGATGATGAAAACTGTTAGGGGGCAAACACAGCCTGTCAACCACTACACACAACGTAAACAACGACCACAGTAAATAACTTACTCACATCGACTGCACGAGAGGTTCACACAATTAAAAGGCCGAACACCGGGAATAGGCGACAGAAAAACTATATTACAATAAACAGATAAATATATAAAGATGTAGGGAAGTTACACAAAGAAGAAGACAGATAGATACGAGGTGAGCCAAATACAAAAAGTCCACGCACGCAGGCGCGACAATACAGAGTAATCTGAATCTACGTTACGAGATAGAGTTCTTATGCATTTAAAATTAGTTAATAAAATTAAAATTAGTTAATCCACTCACGAGGAAACTCTCCTCAAAACTACTTCATAGATCAACAAGACTTATAGATACAACCAATAGATATAACTTATAGCTATAATCTATAGATTTTATAGATATAATTCCCACACTAACCACTCGCAAATGCACACGCTTCTAAACTTAATCCATCGACGATTCTTGGCCGTAGAACTTGTTGCGAGCAGTAGGGTAAATCTCAATGTTCATAGAAATGTTCATATATCAATGTCCTCAGTTCAGAAACGAGTTAAATCATGTTCATATGTTCATCACTTAAATGCATCGTCACCAACAATAAATACTGTCGTTCACAGGTCCAGATGACAAGCCCTTACGTGAGGGACAATAATAGCTAGTACAATAATAGTTATAACGTTATACCACATTTCAGTTTCACAGGAGAAACATAAATTCGTAGACTTTAGACAGCAGTCTGGATAGGCACACAGCCTCAAGCAATAAATATAAAATAGATCCAATCGCCACTTCTATGCGATAATACAGGTTGTAGGAAGATTAAAATATATTTTCTTCAGTCAGACGAGTCCGCTACAACCTGCAGCCAGGATCGTCCACGACTGTTCAGTACGAGGAATAAAATAGGAATGATCCCACTGCTGCAGAAATCCCGCCAAAGTGTAGCTCCGTCCGGCTTGCCGTTGTCACGTGGCCTAACCAACCAATCACGACACACACACACACCAAATACCCAACTATGCTTAGCTAAAATCAAAACATAACTACACTAGTCCCAACATTTACCCCCATCCCAAGAGAGAACCATAGGTTCGAACGATAAAATCCTAAATACACTTAAAATTCATACTAATATATGATGAGAGTAACGTTGCCACCGAGGACCAAGAGTAGCAGCACCTGCAACAAAAGAAAAAACACGACGACGCAGTAAATAATTGCATAGGAAACATACACAGCAAAGCAAACGGTATCATAGGCATAAATCCATGGCAATAAAATGATTAACCCATTGTCAGTCCAAAATAAAGCCTGCTTATCCTGTCAAGAAAAAAAAAAAAAAGACATAGGAATCAAAAGCAATATTTGAATACGTGCAGTCTAACAAGGTCTCGACAGTACGTCTGCATGGACTTTCTCAGATCCAGGGATGTGAACGACCTGGAACGATAATTCCTGCAAAGCCAAAGCCCATCTCATCGGGCGTGCATTCTTCGGGGAACCTGCTCTAAGGTATGACAAAGGCTTGTGGTCTGTCTGTAAAATAAAATGTTTAAAAATCAAGTATCGCTGAAACTGTGTGACAGCGAATACCAGCGCCAACGCCTCTCTCTCGATCGCGGAATATATCTACTCTCGCGTGAAAGGAGTTTGCGGCTCGCATAACGACAAGGCATCAGGGTCCCATCCCGATCCTGTAGGAGTACCGCGCCTATACCAAAATCTGGGGCATCAGACCTCACGACGAACGTTTCCTGTATATCTGGAACAATAAGAATAGGAGGAGACGAGAAAAGTCTCTTAATTTCAGCCAAAGACTGATCACATCTAGGACTAGGAGTCCACTGGACCTTTTCTGGTGTTCCTTTACGAAGCAAATCAGACAAAGGTGCAGCAATTGATGCGAAATTAGCAATAAAATGCCTATAATAATTCACCAAAGCAAGAAGACTGCGAACCTCTTTCTTCTTCACAGGAACTGACAACTGAAGAATCTTATGCATTTTTTTCTGGGCGGGGACTAAGGTGCCGGAACTGACCATATGACCCAAAAACTCAACAGAAGAGCTACCAATAGCCACTTTAGAAGGGTTCTCATGTAATCCATGACGTCTAAGTAACACCAACAAAGATCTCAAAGCAACAATGTGTTGCTGCCATGATGTAGCGAAGACAAGAGTATCATCAAAATATGAGAGTAGGTCAGGAGTCTGACCAATAACTAAGCTCATTAGCCTACAAAAGGTAGCTTAGAGCATGCGTTGTCAACTCCATCCAAGTTACCACTAGGAGAAGGAGAAGCGTAAGTGCTACGCTTATATTTCCGGAGTAGATTCACATGAAAAGTACACTTCCGATCACCGAGATCCACAAGGTAAGCAACACTCGTACATTTCTCAACCACCCTGTAAGGTCTTTTATACGACAACACAAGTTTATTGTCTGAAGTAGGGAGTAATACCAAAACTTCATCACCTGGAACAAAATGTTTTCAACTTTCAACTTCGGTTCATGACGAAGTCGACTTTCATCAACCGAATCACGAACCGAATCCCGTGCAAGTCGCCAACCCTTCCTTATTCGGTTAAGTTGGTCTATAACATAATGGTACTGGAACGATTTTTCACCAGAGAGATCCTTATTGAGGAAAATATCACTCAGAATCTGCATTGGACCTCTGGGAGCTCTACCAAAGAGTAGAAAAAAGGGGGAAAACCCTGTAGATGAGTGAACTTGATTTCTGTAGGCAGATTTTAATAATGCCGGAGGTACAAAACGATTCCATTCCGTAGGAGATTCATGTGACAGTTTCCTGATCATAGACTTAAATGTGGAATGAAAAAGCTCAACAACTCCGTTAGTCTGAGGATGATACGGAGTGGATACGAGGTGTTTGATGTTGCACAGACTATTGAATTCTGCCAACAACTTGGACATGAACTGATGACCACGATCTGACTGGATTTCATAAGGAAAACTAAGTCTGACAAAAATAGAAAAGAGAGCTTCAGCCACATCTTTAGCCGTAACCCTGCGCAGCGGGACGGCTTCAGCCCAGATACATCCACAAGCGTTAACAGATACTCATACCTATCACTTGAAAGTGGAAGCGGACCAACAAGATCAATCATAACTCTCTCAAATGGTCCACCGACAATCAGGACCGGTTGGAACGGCGCTGGCCGATCTCGACCAGTGCGAGGTTTAATCTGGCACAGGTGACAAGAAGTGGTGTAGTTCTTGACATCTGAAGATACACCAGGCCAAGAAAAATGAGTACGGATAGCTGATAAAGTCTTTCGAAAACCCGAATGACCCGCTAAATCAGACTCATGCGCGTATGACAGCACTAGTGAGCCCACAGAATTCAAGCCATTGATGTTACCAAGGATAACATCTGCGATAGGGTGATCCAATAAGCACGCCTCAACATCACCGGAAAAATATGGAGTCTGAATATTGACAATGCAAGTAGGAAATAACTTATTCTTGCAACAAAAAGTGTTCACTAACATAGACCTGCCATTATAACAATCTGGTAATACCAGAGATTTGCAATCACCCACAGTGTTACAACCCGAGTCACGAAGTAGGGTGGAAACCCGGTCAAAGACCTTACACGACTCGATCTTCAATTTACCTCTACGATCACAACCACTCTTAGCAGCACAACAATGAGAAGGTAATTTAGGTACCGAACAAGCAGAACTAGCTTCCTTTGGATGACTTGGGCACTCACGCCGCACATGTCCCTTGCCACCACACTGATAACATGTGACGTCATTACGACTCGCCGCCACACTAGAATCACCGCTCGAATTAGGTCTAAACTGCTGACCCTTGCAAACACTCCTGGTATTAAAGCCAGATCGATTCCTATCTCTGGACGGAGAACGAGAAGTACCACTTCTACCTGAACCAGAGTAACCCTGAGAACTGGGTGATCTGTGACTCTGGGAAGGATAATTACCCCTACCAACACCTCTCTGTGACCTAGACCAATTACTCCGACTATTTCCCTTATCATAGGCACGTGCCGAAGGACGATAAGGCTCAGGCTCAGACCTGGCAGAGAAAGAAACGGAATGTTTCTTATGAAAAGACTTATTGGGCCTGGCGTCAATATTATGCTGACGCTACTGTCTTAAGGGAGATCAAGTCAGATGGTGAACGATCCTTCACATACGCGACGAAGTCCTCGTCGCACGCCTAGAGGGCGATTTCTGAACAAACTAGATAGGATAGCCTCTCCTGGGTGGTCACTCCCGATAATTCAACCCATCTATCAAAGTACCGTTTCGCACGGTTTATAAATGTCCCAAAGTCTTCATCGTCTTGAGGCTTTACAGAAAGAAATTTAGCCCTAAACCATTCCTGTCGCATCCGAATCTTCGCAGCAAGACGCGCTTCACCGACTGATAGTCCGCCCCCTCCGCTGGACTCAGTGATAAAAATATAGACAGAGCTTCGTCTTGCAATAAATTAGATAAACATGACGCCCAATCAGTCTCGTGCCAACCAAATGCGGTAGCATGGCGCTCAAATCTGTCTAAATAGAGGTCCACCTGGGACGGGTCGGATAGCGGGGGTAATTTCGGCCTCTGAGTAGCATAACCTTGTCTAGGGCCTGCCCCGTCGGCATTATGTCTCGAGCCGAGCTCTATTCTTTTAGATTCTGCCTCCAATTCCAATCTCTTTAACTCCAACTCCAACTGTCTCTGACTCTCGCTTTCTTCCCTTTCCCTTTGTAACGCTATTTCCTCCCTTTGCTTTTGTAACTCTTTTTCCTCCCTTTTCCTTTCCCGTTCGATCTGTCTGTCATTGCGCTCTACGACCTGTCTAACCTTATCTTCAACCCATGCAGCCAAATCATCGCCGGACTTACCCAATCTAGCACTCAAATCAAGTAATTCGCGTATAAGTCCAACTCAGACATGACCACCGCCGACTGACTACCACTATAGCTAATAGTAATAAGTAAAAATAAGGAACTGTTAATAACAAACCCCGGTGTGGTGGGGTCTAGGTCACCCTTAGACTGTCTATATAGACACCACCAGAGTGGATTAGGAACTACCGAAAAATAATGTAATGGGCTGTAGACCACTTAAAACCAAGTGGAGTTGAGACCACCTTTGCGTAAACCAACTTGTAATTCAATAATAATACACGAAGTTTACTGAAATAGTACTACGTCCGATAACACACTTAAAAGAGAACCTACCAAAACCCAAAAATTTACAACTCAGAGCTAAACAGTCCAGTACTGAATAAAAGAAAACAAATCAAGTATACATAAGCAAAACGAAGCCAAGCCAAGCAAAGCAAAACAAATTGCTCTTTTACGACGCTAAAAATTGAGTTCACCAAGCTAAAGTATATGAAAACGTCAATGTAAGGCACAACAGGCCACTGTTGCAAGTGACTAAATTTCAGGTGTTT
>BLXT01002816.1:438694-466865 GCA_019648995.1 Plakobranchus ocellatus
TACATCGTTTTACCCAACTATCATAACTTTCATTTGTCTAACAACTCATTTTGAGATCATTTCTGTAGCAGACTTATGGGGGTGCTTTTTTTGTTGATCATATAATTTTTTATGATGAACTTTCCTTGTTAGATGAGATATGAATTTTAAAACTTGGTAGATACTTTTTGATAACAGTTTCGGGTTCACATTGTTTTATAAAATCAATTTTAAAATAATAATGATATTTAGGCTATCAGATTCCATCTCTATTTGTTAGATATATGCTATTGAACTTTTCAAATCCAGCCTCTGTTTGCAAAAGTACATTGTGTGATTATATAATGACATTGAACGTTTCAGAATAAGTCCCTGATTGTCGGATACACTTGGAAACTATCATTTTGTTTTGAGTATTATTAATTTTATCAAATTGAGCATTTTTTATTGTAATGTCTGTAACATTTTAAAACAAACATTCCTACTTCCTTCCCCCCCCTCAAAAAAAATAAGAAAAAGAAAACCACAGCCCTAGTTTTAATGACTTCCATTTCAACATTGAGATACTTAATCTCTTTACTCAGACAAATGACCTGAGTGCTGTGCACACTGGAGTAAAATTTTCTTGCCGTTTCACCTTGAAGGAGATTGAGGAGAGATGGTATGCATTGCTCTACGATCCAGCAATTTCGAAGTAAGCATGATTAAAAAATATGTCATCTATTGGATGCAGCCAGGAAAAATTCTGCCTAAATGGAAAATTTAGTCAAATAGAGTCTCTGGCAAAAAGGGCAGGAAAAGCACCATGCACATATCAAGGACGTAATAACTGAAACACATAAAGCATTATTTTTGCATAAATAAACATAGCACTTAAAAGCTATGAAATATAAGGGGCTTTTTGGAATGCAAGTATATGCATGATTTTTCAGTAAATTTAATTCATTAGCGCAAAATATGAAGAAAAAATTGCATAGAGAAGATAAGAAGGAAATTAGTATTTATGAAGGTATTGACCTCTTTCTTTAGGTTTTCAAAATTTTGTTCTTAGTAAATTTTTTTTTTGTTTTGTGGAAGAAGAATTTTTTTGATACAAATTTTTTAGTTATTTTTACTGAATTTCTTAGCTTGCAGGACTAATCCTAAAAATTTTTCTTTTTGTCTTATCAAAAGCGAGGATTTGTTATTTCTCTTACAGTATCTAGCTCCAGATTACATAATTTGGTCTTCTCTTTTAGATCTTATACTTCTGGAACATTTTGTGTAATCCGATGGATATTATTTTCAATACCTCAAAGCTTCTACTGCATGCTTGCTAGAGCAGTTGCTAGAGCAACATTTAAGTCCAAGCTAAAACTTCTGGTAGGAGTAGGGGACACTATGGGCTCATATGAGGCCATATGGGCGCAGATGTATTCCTGGAGAGAACCAGAAGTGAAAAAAACTTTGTCGAGGACAGTGGTCATTGTGTTGTCTTATAAAATTTAAATCAAAATAAACTCCTTTTTTTTTCCACAGGATAGCGATGGAGGCAGCTCGCCAGCTTCACTCTGACACGGTGGCGACAATTCAGGGAAAGGCTCTCTACAGTAATGCAGAGGAGAAGCTGCTGGGAACCGTTGCTTCAGTGAGTAATGTATGAAACACAGCCATGTGAAATCATCTTGAAGTCAAAACTTCTTGAAAAAAAAAAACCATCAGATTGCTCTAAAAATTTAGGTGTAATATATGTATATTCAATTACTTGTTTATGTCAATACAGGCCTCTTCAATCAAGTTTCCATGTTTCTAATATTTAAAAGAGGAGAAAAAATGAGCACTACAAGGAAAAAAAATTAGTAAAACCGAAAATCCAATTAGCTAAGATGACCATTTATTTGGACTGTTTCATGTTTTTGTATTTTTTTTTTGTCAGTTTTGCATTGATAAAACCAAGATAAGAAATGCAAACATGTTTTTCATTGAAACATACTTTGTCACATCGAAAAGAAGAAAAATGATTATACAAAACGACAAAATTTACACTATAATTTATATATTCAGATGCTTTTAAGTTTGTGAGCTGCTTCATTTGTTTTAAAAACATATTCCTGTTTCTTTTGTTTCTCTCATTTTGCCTTATTCTAATATTTTGTTGTTTTTTTTTCTCCTCCACTTGTTTGTGTAAAAGGGGAGCCAGCCGACATTTGACACATTCCAGAGCCTACTGCAGCAACATCCTGATGTGTTCCATCCCGCCCGCACTGCCAAAACCTTGCAGTGTCACTGGCTGCTGATGAAACAATACCATCTTCTGCCAGATCAGACAGGTTGGTTTAATCCCCTTATGAGATAGAAAAATTGAGACAGATGTATGAGAGAAAATGCAACAGTCCTTTTTTCCTCTCCAAATGAACAATGTAGCTTTCTGTATAGATCTTACAATTCAACTTTCAAAAAAGCTATGTAAATATTATTATACAACTTTTTTCATTTTCTAAGAAAACTCCCAGCCTCTTGGTGGCAACTTCATAAAACCAACAAAATTTGCAAATTAAATTTTATTCTCTAGACAAGCTTTCAATACTTAAGGTATTTAAAATTTGCATAACACATTAACTAGATAATAATGATGCTTTTAGTTCCACCACAAAAAATATTTCATTTTGCAACAGGAACCAAACTTATGAATGATATATCAGAACAGTCATTATGATTCCTATTTTACCCCAAGTTCCTGTAATAATATTTCTGGGAGGTTCGACATTGATAGATATTCTTTGCTATCAATGACGATTCTTACAACTCTCTCTAGAATTTGTTTTTTTCTAATGGAATGCATATTTTGAATTGGTAACTATGATGGCAGGTCCAATTTTTCATACCCCTTTTTTCCGATCAAAATATGTTTGTAATCTGAAAACGAGATGTAAGATGCAGACACAATTGTTACTGTTCCCTTTTTTTTTTTAAAAAAAGGATTGTACTTGTTAATTAATCTTCAGGGACCAAATGCAATGAAATATATTTATCTCCTCTATAAAATTTTGCAGTACAACCCATGCCCAGAGGGGATCATATCTTGAACTTGTCTGACATTGAAGACTTCATGAATGACGACGATATTGGGTAAGTTTGGCGTTTTGCCCCTGTCATATTTGAAAGGATCACATGTATTTGTGGACCAAACTTTTTATAGGCCTGCCACAGTAAAAAAATAAATAAAAGTTGTGCATGTAAATGTTTCCTTTTTTTCCTTTTTTACTATTAAAAGTTAGAGTATTAGCAACACAGTTGTTAGGCTGCTTGGCAACCATGCAGGAATTCACTGTTTGGATTCCCAGTTCAGGCCAAAAAATTTTACATGCTCCCCTGTGTCCATCAACACTATTGGGCTAGCTAAATCTTTTCACACCTGGCAAAACTAAAAGTGGCATGGAAACCAAAGTTGGAGAGAAAGCTGCCTTAAAATACTGTATGCCACAAAAACTCCATTTTCGTACTTTTCATTTTGAAAGAGTTAAACTGTTTACATATCGATAACTTGGCATGAAATAAGGAAATCGTTATGATTAGCTTTGCAAATATATAATTTGGACTTACCTAGGCTGAAACATTATTACTTAGTATGTCACCTTAATCAGTGCTTATATTACTCAATCTCATACATTATCATCAAATTCTATTGATTATTTCATAACTATCATTAATTGTTCTCATTTATATCTTTGGAATGATTACTCTTTTTTATTCTTCACTCTATCTCTCTGCATTTTTCAGTGACGGTGATGACGACTTAGTAGAACAAGGTAAGCTAGCTTTATGGCTTTCTGCTTCAGCTTAAGATCAGTCCTTGTGAGTCGGGTGTTGCTTTTGAAAAAAGGAAATTTGCTTTTCTTTTTTTCTGCTTTTTCCTAAAAGTTTAAGCCAGGATATCTTGGCATTGGATGACTGCATCTTTATTGGGGTTTCCACTATCACCAAAATACATTAAATTTGGTTTCTCAAACTGTCCATGACATACAGCTCATCCAAACTATCTGAAAAAAGCTTGCTCAGCCATGAGTTAAAATAATTATGATTTAAAATTGTGATGCATGAAACGTCCTAATGTTTCGAATAACTTCAATGTCTTTTTTTTTTTTTGCTCTCTAAGTGTAATGTTTGTGATGCAGCTTGCCCCAAATAAAAGTGTTTCTTTCTTTCATATCTTAAGAACTGGCCCTGGTTGATCGACGTAATAAGCGTGAGATTCGGCATCTAGAGCAAGAGCTACCCAAGTGGCAGGTGTTGGTAGACAGTGTAACAGGTCAGATTGAAAGAAAAATTGTTTAAAATTTTCCATGGTAAGAAATCATTACTTGATAAATAGCTGCAAACAGAGAAAAAACATGCATTTATATCATAAGCTTGTAGTTCTGAGACGAGGTATGATTCACTTGAAATCTTTTTTGAGCCTCTCTTTCATCAAAATTATAACAAAAACTTCACCTTCTTAGATAAAACTAGGTGCAAACTTTTTGCTGCTCAATAAAGTATTTTCTTTCCCAGATGTACATAAGTATCCTTGTGTGTCATCCAAACTTGTCGTTGTGCAATTCTTCATGGTTTAAATTTAAAATGCAAGAATCAGTGATCATTTGTGTTCAGCTTCTTGCCCTATATCATTGCTTCCCCCACCGTAGCCATTTCCTTAGCTATCTCTGATATATCCTGAAATTAATGTAGAAGTATATAAGCCTATTAATATTTTTTTCAATTCTGCCGAGGTACTTGGGATTCTTATGTTCTGAATGTTCATAAAATACAAAAAGTGTACTTACAAAAATTTTAACGATACTGCCCATCATTTGGCTCCAGCAAAGTATGCAATATGACCATGCTTTTTTTTGTGCATCATGTTCATTTTGCTGTGGCAGTATACAACATAAGCATGTTTTTTTTTTCCCCTGTATTGCATGTTTGTAATCTCCCCTTGTGAGATCCAAAAAAGAGATCCAAAACTGACCCAAGAGCTCTGTTATATCCTCTGATTTTTCAGGTATCAGCATGCCAGATTTTGACAGCCAGACGCTGGGTGTTCTTCGCGGTAGACTGGTTCGTTATCTCATGAGATCCAGAGAGGTTTGTCTCATATAATGGCATAGATTAAATTTTATTGTTTTTCCTGTTGAAAAGAATAGGCTCCGGCATCATATAAACAACTGTATTAGGAGATTTTTGAGCATGAAAACCTTCGGGTATGTCCTTAAATTTGAGTGCATATAATATCAATTGAGGTTTCAGCCCTTTTTTGCATGTAAGAATTGCCTCTGTGTAGCCTTGAAATCATGAAAATAACAAGGATAAGCATCTGGGAAGCTTTGAGTGTATTGCAAAGGAAAATGTTCATTGTAGTTCCAATTTTTTTCTCCTTTATTCTGAGAGGTTTTCTCCATCTCACTCTAAACTTGCAGTTTTACTGATAGGTAAACTTCAAATTTTTGTGTATGTTTACAATATTCCTGAGATCATTACTCTTATTGTGCAAGAGGCTTTTATGGAAATCTTTTTCTTTTTTATGAATTGACAATTTCGGGTTGAAAATTGCAAGATATCCCACTCTCTTCGAGTATAATTTAAATCTTTAAAAGCCTCTAATGCAAACTTGAATTAATGTATCTCTCTTTCTACTGATGAAAAAAGTTTTATTGTAAGTAATTACATTAACTTACCATGGTTTTGGTGGTTACAAATCTCATTTTCTATTCTCCAGTATGGACACCTTTGCTGTAGCATTCAGTAGTGCTAGGGAAGATGTTAATGCATTTTATTTTCCTTTTGTGCACTAAGTATGAAATCTCTCAGTGATTTTCACATTCTTGGGTAGACCTTTCCCTCAAGTTGAACCTGGAAAACTGGAAAATCTGGTTGATGAAAAGATGTAATGAGCAAAAAGAGAAAGAAATATAAGGTTTTGTTACAGATCATGGAAATCCTGATGAATTTGATTTCATTGAATTTGAAAAAATATTTATTCCTTTGTACCTTTGTATTTGTTACATTTATATTAAAAGTGGCAATAAACGTAAGAATAAAAAACATTTCTCTAAACACCTATGACAAGAAACACATGATGTTGACATAAGGCAATGAAGTTTTCAACTTATTGAAATTAACCAGCAAAATTTTAATGGAATGGCATACGTGGACATGAAATTTAAAAGAGCTTTGCTTGATGAAACGAGTTTTAGAGTGGGGCTAGATTGAATTTTGGGACTTTTTTTTTTCAATTTTCATCTTTTTGAAACTCACAAAATGGATTTTTAAGGATGTGCCAACAATTAAAAATATTAAAAAAAATGTTATTTTTAAAAATCATGTTGGATGGATTTTCAACCATTGTATGAAACAATTCTCTATGTTATAGCAAGACTCTGTAGACCTATACATGATCTATCCGCAGATATCCTTGGGTCGTAGGACCAAAGACAACCATGTAGATGTTGATTTATCCCTTGAAGGTCCAGCATGGAAGGTGTCGAGAAGGCAAGGCATCATTAAGCTCAGGTAAACATGAGATTCGGCTCCATGTCAAACTCATAAGTCTTGTTAGACCAAACTCTAATTTCCTATTGATTAATGTACCCAATGTAAAGCCTAATAAATTTCATGTTTAAGTCCCTCAAGCTCGTATTTTGAAAGTAGCAAAATTTGGGGGCCAATGAGCTTTCATCCTTCAAAGTTATGCCTGCTATACAAGGAATTGTACATATAGACTTCCATACTTTGTCACTGAAATGTTTTCAGTGGGCGGAGGAAAATTATCAGTAACCTTAAAATTTTCATTTTCTCTGCACTAAGAAAAAAGGCAAAGCATATTCATGTTTTTAACGTTATATTTTTTCTTAAGCAGAACAGATTCATTTTTATTTGATCAAAGAATTCCAGCCAGCAGTTGTTCTATTCACTAAGTCAGTTATTCAGATACTGTAGTAAAAGTGTTAAAGTTATGCAGATATGATCTTATCCCTTTTGAAAAACAAAAGAATTTATGTGACCATTTCAACAGAAATAGTGGCGACTTTTTCATTGCCAATGAAGGGAAACGACCAATAATTATAGACGGCAAACCTGTTTTGTGCGGTAACAAACAGAAGCTTAACAACAACTCTGTGGTTGAGGTAAGTTTGAGCTTATTTATGTTGATGAACAGGACATTTTGGTATTTTAAATTTTTTGGTGAACCCTAAACATTTCATTTATCAATTCAGTGCCACCGATAAAATCAATCCTTTGATACTTTGATACCAAGATAATCTGTATATCCATGAACTTAAACATTAATTGACAGATTCCTTCGTGAACTTTTTATCATAAAAGTATTTTTTTGTGTCAAAGCCCACAGCTTGCAGGATCTTGCTCCTTAGCCTTAAGCTTTTTCCTCAAAACTTTGCCTTCTCTTGAAGTTGCTCCAGCGTGTAGCATGCACGTAATAAGAAACCTCTTTTGTGTGGTCATACAGTTGTCACAAAAAAGAGCACTAAAGGGTTTAATCTGGTCAGATAAGAGTTGAGGAACACATGTTGTGTTGTGAGATTTCACACAAGTCTTGCCTTTGAAAGTCTGATGGGTCATTTGACTTCGCCATTTTCATGCGATTGTACACTGCTTTTTAAGTTGTATACCTTGCCTTGAGGTTAATGCGCTCTCTCTTAGTCATTTTGGTTCATTATTTGAATGCCCGAAGTGTAGTCTCTGCAATTATTCTGATTCGATTCTTGTTGTGTAAATTTGTCTGCTCTGGTGTTTCCTGGTCATAAATTTGTGAATCTTTTGTAGGCAAGTCCGAAGGCAAAGGTTGCTTCTGAATTATTGGCTTATAAAAATGCTCAGTGAACTCTGTTTTCTTTGTGTCAAAACATTCTTATTGCTTTTTAAGGATGGCAGTGTTTCAGACACTTCAAACATTGATTGTGTCAATATAACCCAGCCACTACCACTAGTATGTCTTCTCTGACGTGTTAGCTCTTGGCAGGCCGGGCGCCAGTGGCAGGCTTGAACCCATGACAGGAATGTTTCCCTGTGTATCTCAGTGCTAGCTTGCTAACCACTAACTATTGCTTGCACTGCAGATCCCCCCTTTGGTAAACATTGGTTTTAGGGAAACAAAAATTGTCATTTAAAGTGGATCATTCAAATCTAAATATTGGAAATGAAGTAAAGAACTGGTCAAGGTAGGGTTCAGGTAACAGAAAACCTGATTTCAGATTGAAAAAACTTTACATAGACTGGTTTGTTTACACTACATACAATGAACATAATTTTTTTTTAAATAAGGAGCTTCAGCACATCCTCCTATAAAATCAATACATTTATGTCTGTCATGATTTCAGTCCCAGTGTGTGTAATGTCATTATTTCATCATTATCAATTTTTGTGAAGCAGTCAGTTGCGTTTGTACACAATTGAATTTAAATGAAAATCTGAAACTAGGAAGGTGAAAATGACTCATTTCTCTAATGAGTGTAATTTTCTATAGATTTTTATGTGATTACTTTGCAGATTTGGAATAATGTTTTGAATGCTGTCATGTAATGAACTCAATTTTTGGTATACTACACATTTAGCTTTATAAATTAACCATATCATAATGAATTGTTTAGTCATAAAGTGAGAAGTTTTCATTGAAAAATCTGTTGTGAAGAAATTATCACATCTATGTCAAAATGTTATGAGAGAATTCAGGGGTTAAAGTGTAGAGAATGATCACAACAGTACCTCTCTATATTTTCAAAACTTTTCCTTCAGTAATGAGTCTCATTTTTAGGCTGCCCCTCCACGTATATGATCTATTTTGGTGCATTTCTAGACTCTGTGATTGGATTACATCGACAGAGGTTTGAAACAGTTATTGATCTCAATCAACACCGTTTAAGTCGAAACTACTTCAATGGATTTTCATTCAAGTTATCTTTTTTTATGGAACTGTCCCCTTTGAACATGTAAAGGGCCACCACATAACTCAATTTTTTATCAAGCCGATCTTTTAATTTTACTGTCCAGCGCCGCTCAAATCCTCTCTCAAATCAATAAAAATATTAGTTACACTTATATGTTAACTGATATATGTGTGAGCGTAATGCCAGCCTTTTTTTGTCCATTTCATCCTGCGTTATATTGTCCAACACTTTATCATAATCACAGAAAGGGGCATAGTGGGGAGGATTTTTTTTTTTTAGGGGGGAAGGGGAGGAGGGGCCATGCTCATCACGGGCCAACAGTCTAAGATATATTGACACTACATCAGCAGCATCTATTATGTTGCCCTACACGGCATTGGCTGGCTTTGTCTAAACTTCGAAGTGTTTCTCTCTCTTTCTCTAGCTCTGAGGCAGTGTGACTGATGATTAAGCATGTCTATGTGTGTGTTGGGAAGGAAGAGAGGCAGTAGCTAGCTGGCTTTGTTGGGATGTATGGGCAGTAATTATTGAATAATTAGACCTGTCTGCCTTGATCTAGTCAATGTTAGTCTCATGTATTTTTCCCTTTCCCCCTCCCAAACCCATTACACCTCCTTCCCTTTTCCTCACCTAACTTGAAAATTGAAGAACAAAGACCTTAGGCCCAAGCCAATTTCCACTGTGACCAACACAATATAGATCTAGATCGTAGATCCATTAAATCTAGTTGTACAGTACGGATTTATGAGCATGTACACTCCCAGCCTCGTTAGATCTTAGGCTAGAAGTAAATGCTAACAGAAAGCCATCACTCCAGCTTCAATTGGGCAAATTATAAACTGCATTGAAATGCTAGATCTACATTGTGACACTTAGAGCAAAGCGACCAGAGAAGGAGACTTGCCCACTAAAACACAAAATTGAACTTATTTATGAAGTGAAAAAGAAGTATGGGATTAAAAAAATAATTAAATAAATAAAATAAAAACAAAAACAAAACAAAAAACAAACAAAATCCTGGCGACCTATGATAACACAAACCAGGAAGATGTTTCAATGGATTTGGTGTACTTGCAGATATTGTTTAGACACCAATGAAGGAAAAGTGTATTCAGAGATCTTGGCACCATGATGCTAATGCAGAACCAATCACAACATGATAATGTTGAGTAAGCTCAATTAGTTTGGTTTACAGTCAGACAGAGTCTCAAACATCCTATTGAATAGTGAAATAATGAATATGAAAACAGATGAACCTGCGAGCACTATTGGTAAAGGACACTAGGCTTCTGCAAACAACTTTCTTATCTCTCTACTCCCTCTCTTCGTCTTAATTGCTTCAGTTAAGGGAGGTAACTAAAAATCACATAAGTCGATTTTGCGTGTTAGTCAATCTTTTTAATAATGTCCCCTGGACATCGACTTAAGCAGTGTTGACTGTAGTATTTTCCTCCCCAGCGTACTTCCTCTCAAAATTTAAGTTTTATTTTGGTTTGCAAATTTAATAATCTACAAAGTGTTTGTCTTTAAATTTACAACAGATTTCTTGTCTGAGATTCACATTTTTGATCAACCAAGATGTCATCAATTCCATTAGAACAGATTCCACAAAGCCAGGACCTCCAAACACTGCAGGGACCTCATAGTAATTTGACATTATTGATGCTGGTGCGAAAGAGAAATTAGAGTGGAAGATTTTGTTTTTCATTTCATTTTTCTTTCTAATCGATATGTACAAAGTAAATAAATCCCAATTCTGCCAAAAAAGACGATTGTGTTTTGTTTTGATTATTTTCAAATGCAGGGAAATGATTAGTTTGTTTTTGAAATGTGCAGTGTTGAAAGCAGAGATGTTAGTTTAAAGACATGTGGAGGACAATAAAAAAGCAGTAACAATGGAGCAATGGTTACAGAATTTTGATAGTGTGATATGGGAATTTTCCATTAAAAAAAAAGCCAAAAAAAAACACACACAAAAAAAAACATGGTAATCCCATCTGTCACACAAAAGACATAGATTGATACATGTACTTTCGCACTGTTGCGTTTACAGCATTATTATATTCCTTAAAATCCATTTTAAATACTGATAATCATGCAGTTTAAGGGAATTGTTGAGCCTCAAAATAAAATAGGGCACAGAACTAAAAACTGGAACAGTTTGGCCTCTACAAAGATGGTACATGTACAGTAATGATCTATATTAAAAAAAAATTGTGTATATCTTGGTTTAGTTTTTTTTCCCAAACCCTTCACTTATTCGGCTTCTTCAGAGCATCAGGTGATTTAAAGATTCAGGTTTTGTAAATGGAAAAAAAAAAGGAATTACAGAATTCAATCCACTATTTTGTGTCCTGTCTCAAATTATATTTAAAACCAATTGGTTGAAAAAATGTACATCAACAGTTCACATGGTAGTATGAATAAGGACAATTCAGTTGTTTTTCCTGAAGAATATTTAAGTTGCTGCAAGTGGAGAGTAAGTCATCCATTTTGACTTCTTTCAGATGATCTAAAATTGTTTTAATGCGGTAAGTTCAGAAACAATGAGCAATTGCCAAAAGGTGGACCCCCAAATTGGGTCACCTTTTAAGTGCATTTTGAAAAAAAGAATCTTCAATTACAAAATGGATCACTCCACTTGAGTACCAATGAGGTAATTTTCATGACGAGTTGGACAGCAGGAGTAGGTCCATGTAAAAAAAAATTGGTCCGTGTCTCTTCATTTGGTGATGAATGAGCTTTATTTGTTGATGGGTGACCACTTTTTTGGTGATTTTGTCATCATAGTTATGATCAAAACTTATTTGGTCAATTTAGACAGCAAGGATGCAACCAAAACTGATTTTTCTAACATAAAGCAGTATTTTGTACTGACAAAAGCAAAATTTATGTATTGATGAGTTGAATTTTTTCAAATAAGGCTCGCAGAAAATCTTTTGCACTTAACTATGATGACAGCCCATGTTTTGACAAACTGTCATATGCCACACATGTGGGAAGGTTTGTGGGGGTCATGAGGTCAAACTGAAGGTTTCAGGGCCAATAACCTCTACATTTCATTCAACCCTATGGGTGGCATTAGGTCACGATTTTTTTTACAAAAACTTAAATAGGATTATTCATCCACGTCTGAAATGAAATGAAAGGCGTTTTAATGTGATAGCTTTTTAATACCTCAGTCCCACATGATTTACGAAGAGTGTGGACCGAAAATCAGATGTCAAATATTAAATCATGCCTGACATATCTGCTAATATCACATTTAAAGAAGTGATACCATTACCAGCAGCTTGATACAAAGCTTTCAAACTAGTGTAAAACAAATTATGATAAAAGTAATGAAAGTTTATAGATATATTGAGAGTTAAAAAACAAACAAACAAACAATACTGAATATTGAAATTGATAACATTGCAAAATAGATGGATTGATTGCAAAGTCAGGGTATTTCCAGTTTTTGAAAAATTTTTTTTTATTCTAAAACAAACAGTCATTAAAAACATCTTAAAATTAATGATTATAACACCAGGAAGCATTCAATTTGAATCCAAATGAGGCACAAGAAACATTTTGTGATCATTGAATTAGCATATTGCAGTTGAGCATGTGTTTGTTAAACATGGATTTCTTGCGAAAGCTTTTCATTATTACAACTATTTTGGCCTAACATTTTTCTCTACAATATCCATTCACACAAGATATGATATCCTTGATATGTCCCTAAATTCGGATTAACCTTTTTTTCTTTCAATTGTAGTTAAGTAAAATGGTTTCAACAACGTTTGTAATTTTTATTTAAAGACCTCAATTTAAGGGTATGATGAGTTTTTATTGCAATTTATCCAAAGTTTACTGCATAAGTTACCTTTTGTGGACAAAAAGAAATTTTTTTTTTTTTGGTCATCACTCATACCTGACTCCTTCTGGGTGAAGGAAATGGAAATTTAGATATCACATATGGGAGAAGTGAAAAACTGGTACAAAATAGAAGTAAAGTTTTCAAACTATATACTAAATTAATACGACTTTAACAGAATTTTATTAAAGACTTTCACAATCCTCATGAGATGAACCATTTACATTAAAATTATAAAAATGCCTTGCATGCAGGTGGAAGGAAGATTATCATGGAAACTGAAACAACAAAAATGTACAATTTGAAATTTAATTTGCACATGATTCACCTCTGCAGAGAAAACATTGATCCAGAATTAGCCACGGATAGGTCACCTAAAATAGTTTTTAAATAATAAATGACTCCCTGCTAGCATTTGCTGATCTTGACCTGACACTTAAAAAAATCTGGTACAATATCATTGTTTCTTCCATCTCACCTACCCTTCATTCTTGTATGTAGTCCTAAATGGTACATCTCAAAAAGTAACAATTAACCACGGCCAAAAAAGAATTCATGGTGAACAGACATAATTATAAAAAAAAAAAGGTTGAAAAATAAATGAAATACAAAATTGAATACTGGGTCTTTGAAACAACAACAAAATATATATTTTGTTTTCTTTTTTAATTCATCTTGTAAAATTGTATATAATGTGAGGACATTCCCTCATACCAAAAAAATGGCACTTATTTAGAACTTGAGCAAAACTGGTTACACAGATTACAATGTTATCACACTTATCACATTCATTAACAAAGTCTGTGTTATCAACTAGTTAACAACAAGAATAAAAAAAATATTAAAAAATTGGAAGTTGTCTTGCTCAATATAAAGTAAACCATTTAGGGAAAACAATAATAATTTACACTGTCGGTCACACGTCAGTCTAGATAGTTCAAATTCATTGTAGCATAAATATGGCAATGAAATTTGTTTCAAATTCACATCATCTCAATTTTCTGATGACCTTTGCACCCCCACCTCCCCATCAGTTCAAAACGTAGGATTCCCTAACAAAGCATCATCCTCTAAAATAATGCTAACAGCAACAACAACAACAATAACAAAATATTAAACATGAAAATAATGCTCAAAAAGCTGATACCTAAGACCATTACATCACCTAATAAAAACTGACCAACTGAGAACAGCTTGATTAAAGTTTCTAAAGCATAGTCAAATGTGAAATGAGCTGATAGTTGATCATTACCCAACAGATAAAAAATCAAAATGAAGGAAAGTGGCTGGAGATATTGAAAGCTTGTTTTCAGATTTGTAAGGGTTAACAATTAGTTAATGTTATGCACAAAATAAACTTTTTTTCCCCTAACCTATACAGCTTTACACCCTGTTGAACGATTCCTGCCAAATGACTGATCAAATGAATGGGCTGCATAAAGTTTTGTCAACATCTCAGTATCTCTATCAAGTGGGGTAAAACATTTGAAACAACTATAAGTTTATACTGATGTATTTATTATTATTTTTCAAAATCCATTATTATCAAATGTTATCTTCTCCACTTACAAATCTTTTTTATCAATTTAAAAATAGCAAGGCCAAGTTCAAGCTTATCACAGAATATGCATTTTTTTTTAGTGTTTTCTTTTTCATTGCTGATATGGTGTTGATTACTAAAAAAAAAAGTCATTCTTTCATTTTCATTAAGAGATAGTTACACACATTTATACTGTTATTTAAAATAGAGAAATACACCTTTACCAAATGCTTTCTCTGTTGTACTCACTATAGATCATAATATTCCAAAATCCATCTTAACTACTTGAGTGATGTAGGGTCGAACATGGTCATTTGATTAATTTTGTCTCACTTGGCTAAAGTATTGGGGTGAAACATAGAAATCATCATGTAGAGATAGAATGAAAAAATGCGAAAATCTTGTGGGAAAAAAAAAAAGATCTATGTCTTGACATGGTGTCTTTTTTTTTTTTTTGAGGTCGCAGTTTTTTAAATTAGCACTCATCTAATTCAAAGAGTCACAGACATAGAACGAGAAAAATAACTTTGATCAATTGATATCTGTACAGAAAGAACAAAGGGAAAGACATTAATGAGTATAACACAAAAACTACTCCTACAAAAAGAACCAGAAATACATGTAATTAGTTTTCGCACATTTTGAGGAGGATTAAAAAAACCAAATCCAACAAAAGCATGCTCTCTGGTTTTTTTTGTCTTTTCCCTGATGGGAAATGGACAAAAACTTGTCACAGCTGCCAAAATGCTCTATCTTTTGATTTTACCAAGTATGAAGACGTATATAAAAAGAATGAAAAAACAAAAACATCTTTGCTGCTATCAAAACCATTAGGACCTCCCAACAGTTTTGTCCATCTCAGCTACAATTCTGTCCAGGCGTTGTTTGTTGAGATCCATGTCTAGAAATGGAATCCAGAAGAGTGGCTGGGTTTCAGGGAAAAAAAAGGAGATAGAATCTGAACAAATGTGTGATTGGAGATAAAGATAACATAGCAAAAAAAAAAAAACCAAAAACAAAAAATAAGAATAAAAAACATTAGCTTTCTGCTTGCATTGCAAAGCAGAATTAAAAAGTCTGTATAAGTGGTATGATAACTCTTGTAGATCTCAAAAGAAAACTGTTGGTAATTTGTTCAATTAAGACCAGGTTACCCAAAAAAGAGACATTCCTGTGAGAGCCAGCAAGCCTTACAGGATACTTTACCATTAAAAGCCTGTTAATCATATATAACATAATTTATTATAATGGCGTTTTGTGTCATTATCAGCTGGTCACTAGTAGGTATCATAAAGAGAAGATAATTTTTTGTTCTTAGCTGGTCATTCATAGATGTCTTAAAAAGAAAAAAAAAATTTTTTTTGTTACTATGACCAGCTTATCGTTCATTCGGTTTTGGCTCAAACTTGTGATAAAAACCAATGATAATTTTCTTATATGGTAGGTATTTGTGATATGATCCACTGACTTGGGGCAAAAGGTGGTCAGGCCTATTTTGAAAGATCTGGCTGTAAAGTGGACCTACTTTTCTGGGAGGGGGAGGGAAGGAGCAAACATTTTTACTCCACATTCTTTCTTTCTTTTTTTTTAAGGTTAATCTTCGGATCTAGCAAGGTTCAATGATGAATCTCTCTTTAAAACTACTCTAGAATACCTTTTTTTCAAAATAAGCTTCAAACAATGCAAGCAAATCAAAATCCATTCATTTCAATGATTTTTAATTTGGTACTTGTCTAAGCTAAAGCAGTATACTCACCACATTTAAGATGCAAGCAAAAGGTATAATGAGAGGAAGAAATCCAGATGAAAAGGCCCAGACCTATGAGGAAAAAAAAAAGTTACAGTTCATCGCAAAGAGGATGGCTTTTCTCCTTGTTTTACCTTACCACTTGTTGTAGGCAAGACCTTTTGCCATGATAATTTAATCAGCACCACCTATGACTTTTTTCTATGCACTGCATGTGTCCCAAAATTTCCCATTGCAAAACAAGCAATGAAGTAATTTTCTTTGCCATCATTCCATTTTGAGATTGTTAAAATAATAAAAGTTAGCACCCTGAAAATAATTACAAAAACTTTTTTTTCTTTCAAGAGAATGTAATAGTCCAGTCTACTTCAGCATCCAAATATGACTTGACATTGGAAATTCCTATTTTAAATGGTGCATTTTTTTTCCTGTTGCCATCATGATCATAATCACAACATGAATATCTTGATTCAAAAACATAAAATACATCTGAGATTCATTCCCATAAAATTAAGTTTTGATCAAATTGGGTAGAAAGTGCTACAAACTGAAAAAAAAAAAAACTCATTGTAATTAAAACTGTGTTACTTGATCACTTTTGATTGCCTTTAACCCGTATTCAATACTTTAAAAGGTGCATCAAATAGAAGAAGGGCATATTAGCTCCATTATGCTCAGAAAAGCGTATTATTAGACGGTGTATCTTACCGCCTGCCCCAATATGTCAAATGTAACCTATAAAACTTTTGAGAAAATAAGATATTTAGTTTTATGTTATTGTTAGACAAAGATGCTTCAGTTAATTTTTTCCCTTCTACTCCATGCTTTTTACAAAAAGCATAATCTACACTCTTAAAATCTGAATATATCAGGACCATTTTGGTTTTAACATGTAAATAGCAATGATGATATTTGACATTCGTATACCCGCCAGATTTACTTTTTAAAAAACAAAAAATTTCAGTTCTTTCCTGCTTGTTTCAATATTTCAGAAATCAGTTTTATTTTCAGTGTATTAAGTTACTGAAATACCATTATCAGGTTTGCAGCTTTACTATGATACTAAGAGCTATAGTAGATAGCAGATCTATTTACCTCTGCCTTGTTACCGGAGAGCGTAATCTCCGTGATGTCCAGCCACTCAGCTCTTGTGAAGGTAAAGATCCGTATAAAAGATTTGGAATCCTGCAATTTAGTCTGCATAACAATATAAAAATGCACTAAAAAAAAAAGATATAGATTGCACAAAGGGACAAATAAGAAAAAAAAATATGCTGCAAAAAACAAAAACAAAGCAATAAAGAAGTGATTAACAAAATTGAAAACCTGAACTGAAGAAAAAAAAATGACAAATTTATCTTAAGGTAAAAGCAACAGCCAACCCAAAAAAGCAAATGTGCTTTTGAACACATGTAAAACCTCACATAATTTACATCATAAAAAAATTAATTAAAAATTAAGAATTCAACAGATTTTGAGCTAACAGCCTGCCAAAAAAAGATGATCTCAGGCTTTTAGGATACAGTCAGGCCAGGGCAATGGCAGGGGGCTTAAATCACATCAAAAAGATCCCTGCAGATCTCAGGCTGCAATTTTAGCCATCGAGCCACCTAATGATCCACTTTTAATTTTAATTTAAGTCTTAACAGCATTACAAAGAAAGTCAATCAAATTTTACATATTTTGAATATTTAAAAAAAAAAAAAAACAGAAAAAATCTAAAACTCCTTTCCATGTACTTGGCAAAGCTGAATACTGGAGTAAACTACATTAAACCTGTGCCAAGATGAAAAGTCCTAGTTTTTTTGACAACATTCTTAAAAAAAAATGTGAATTCAATGCCTTTTTTATACCATGATTACTATATGGCAGTCACAAAAGTTTCAAATTGTTCACAAATAAAATTAATCACGATAAATATTGGCACAGTACACTAAAAATTTGCGTATCACTTATCACTTTTACAGAAGAGTTGAAGCACATAAGGATAAAGAACATACCGTTTCATTTCCCAAAGCAACAGGAGGCTGGAATGAAATTAACAACAGAACAAAGAAATGTATTCAATATTTCACCTTTTTTTTTTTTAAGCACACCATCTTTACACAATTGAATTACATTCTATTCATGATTTGAGTTGTGTGTCTCTCTGATTGAATTACAATTGAAGTCCTGGATGAAAGGACTAAATATTATCGCATCCTTGTGTATACAGAGACACCCCCCCCCCCACAACACACATACACATAAAAAGTCCCCTGGAAGTTGAGGCACAAAGTCTTCAGATTTTATTCCAAGGAGTATTGGGAAAAAAGAGCTTAATTTCGGCTTTTATCGTCTCTCCCTCTGACAAAAAAACAAAAACAAAAAAAACCCCAAACAAATTGCTTGTCAATATTAGGGCTGCTCATTTCTCTACACTCATTTATGGTTATGATATAGATCTGCCTTAGCCAAATGTAAAGCAGTATCATTGGCGCTGAGTCTATGGACGATACTGCTTTTCATTTGACTCTGGCAGATATTTATTATACAGTTTTCAGGGGACTTGAGAGTTGTATTGAAAAATGGAAACAAATAGGTACTGTCAAGATAACCACTGAGTTAGCACTACAAACAATGTGACAAGACACACATCAAGCTCCCTTTTCTCCCTATTATAATTGCCCGTGCTTAGTTAGAGCTACTTGGAAACACGCATTGATTTGAAACGCCAAGAAATTCAATCTATCATTTAAATATATTCATTGAAGGAAAAACAACATTTTGGTAACAATTTGCTCTCATTTCAAATCTTTGACATCGTGTAAAATGAATGTATGATTAATAATCAAATTTACCCTTATGTCAATAATTTAAAATAAAAAGAAAATCATATGGTCTTATCAATTTTCCACTTTTGATGGGCCCAGTATTCATGAGAACATTATATCTGCCACGTATATTATTTATTTACCATAGAGACCCCTTTTAAATGAGATGGAATTGCATTTTGATCATTTACAATCATTGATGCAGTCAGAGTCTGCATTTTATGAGCCAACAGTGAAGACTGGATGGACATGTTGCCATTCGGTTGCAAAATATTATGGTTAACTTGAAAAAAAAAAAATAAAAAAAGCAGTGAATAGAAGGAAAAAAAAAACCTTATTCAAATTCTTTTTTCTCAAATATCCAATCAATAATGGACTTCATAAGTATGAAAACTAAAGTAAAGGTAATGAAAACATATGTAAGGTAGTAGGCATTGAACAACAAACCAGGAGACTAAGAGAAGACTAGAAGCAATGGAAATGTGGTTTATCAGAAGAATGATGAGGATATCATGCACAGAAAACAAGTCCAATGAATTGGTTCTGAAAGAGGCTAATCTCAAACGATCATTAATTAAAACCATCAGTCAGAGGCAACTACAATTTTTAGGTCATATTTGCCGACATAAGGGTTTAGAACACTTAGCAATCACTGAAAAGATTGAGGGTAAACACAGTAGAGGTAGACTCAGGATAACTTTTATTGAAAGTCTTAAGTCATGGGCAATAGGTAAGGGTAGCAATAACACTTTATGGGGTTAACTGAGAAAAGGTTTGAGTGGAGAACCATGATCGCCAAAGTATGTTCCAGACAAGGTACCTAAAGAAGAAGAATGGACTCAAAAGACTGGTCTCAAAACAGTCAGTCAGACAGACAGACACATTATACTTGTAGACACACACACACTGATATATGTTTACAGATATTTATCTTTCATATTAGCTACATCTGCCTGCTTATTTTGCCACTGTAAGTGTTGTCAACATTGTACTGTTATCTGACCTGAGGCCAGAAAGTGTTTCTATAAATAACACCAGAGATAGGAGCAACTCTCAAGTTTATCAACTTCATACTCTGAGTTAAGCTAACAGAAACCATCCCGTGACTGTGTGATAAAAGAAATCTTCAAATCGGGAAAAAAAAAAACAACAACACTTAAGCATGCTTCATCATTAAGAATTTTAAAAGATTGTAAATGGCAGCAGCTAATTACACCTTTTCTGCCAACAAAACAAAACAGTAACGGGAACAAAAACCCAACAAGGGTAAAAAACAGAAAGGAAAAAAAGACCCTTGCTTTTTTAGAAACAAGATTTAATCATTTTGATTATTATGAAAATAAATGGTTTACAATTAAAAACGTAATAAGTTCAAATACTTACCCTTTAAAAGGTGCATATTTAAACAAAATATATACTGATAAAAAATTAAAAAATAAATTTAATGACATTCAATCTTGATTTCAGACGAAGGTACTTTTAACTTTTATGAACATTAATTAACAAAAAAAAAAAAAATGAGAGTACAGTTTAAAATTTTTTTGTTGAGGATATGATTCCAGGTAGCTGCTATTTAAATTAGTTTATACAAATATAGTAAAAAGAAATACATAATTTAGTAATTTGAATAGAAAATGAAAAGGAAATAAAATTATTACCATTCTATACTGACTTACCGGTTGAACTTGCCAGAAAAATTTTGAAGTGTCTTTATCAATCACTTTATTGATGGCATTGAGAATGGAGTCGAGATTGCTCTGATGGGAATTGCTTTCAAAAGTCCATCTTTTAATGTCATAAAAAGGAAAGGTTAAGAGAAGGCATTGGAAATTGATGTAATCAGAAAACAAAATAGGGGAAAAGAAAAAAAAAAATCCAATGAAAGAAAAAGGTCAAACTATCAAGCAAGCAAGCAATTAAAAGCATCAACAACAACAGAGAGAAAAAAAAAAAAGAGAAAATCAGCTAGGCTCATCTTATCCAACTTTTATTCTCAGTATGGCTTAAAACTTCAGATCCTGTAAATCCTCACCTATTTTGAAAGCCATTTTTAGATGAGAATAAAAATTAGCTTCTCTTGAAGAAAAGCAGGGGGCATTGGTGACACAATGACTGGCAAAACTGCCCTTAGATCTCTAGGAATCTATTTATTGTGAGTTTGAGCTCTGCAATAACGCCCTGGCCTGAGGAAGGCCTGAAAGCCTAGGATCCCCTTGTTATGGGTGGGCTATATAAGTAAAAAATCTCTGCCTTGTTATTTAATATTGCAGTGGAGTGTAGATAAAGTCAACTCGCTAGAAGGAAAACTGTTGCTTAAAATCAACTCTTCATGGCAGCCCCTTTGTCTTTCCTTCTATTTCTTTGTTATGGATAAAGTCAACTCTTGCTTAAAGGCAACTAATTTTGACGGCCCCGAGAGGTTCACTTTAAACAGTCTCCACTGTATTTGTTTTCCTTTTTATGTAAATATGTACAAAAATAGTTTTTAGACTAAGGTAAAGAATGGGCCACTTCACACTATTGAGAGAACTAAACAGAATGGAATCTCTCAAACACAAGAATGCCCATGTGCCACAGGAGCACAAACTCTCAAACACATCCTTGAAGGCTCTGTAAAATCCCACACCCCATACTGCCAGACCTAGCTACAGGATACAACCCACAGTGGAAGCTGAGGGAAAGTAGAAGGACTTGCTGATAACTGAAGGATTTGCCTCAGAGACTGGGTTGGCAATAAGACTTATCAAACAGTTTCAAAGGCACTCATAAGAGCGTTGGTTTTTGTATACAGCCAGTCCACAACAAGGTGATCTCAGGTTTTGAAGCCCTCCGTCTGGCTTGGAAACCAGTGGCAGAAGGGTCCCTGCAGATCTCAGGGCGGACTCACTAGCCCTGGTGCCACTGATGCCCCCTCATAAGAAGGAGAAATATCAAACATCATAGTCATCAAATTAATTTTTTTTTTTTGTTCCACTCATTTTAACTTACGTTTCCTTCGTACTGTGGAGATTCCTCAGCCCTGGGATCCAAACTGCTGGACGTAGTACAGTCTGGATGGGACGCTGAACTTTGCTGAATATCGTTATCCACGGCTCCCCCATCCCCCAATGTCGGAAATAATCTGCAGATGAAAAAAAATAAAAAAAATAGTGCAAATACATAGAGACTCATAAATATTGTTGGATTACTAAAATCAAATTTATTGATTGTCTTATATAGAGCTATAATTAATTTTAGCAATTTTTAAAGTATAAATTGGAAAGCTGGTTTAAATGACACTTAAATGTATCACATGTGTATTGCATTGATACATCTTTTTTCATGAAAGTTGTAAGATGATTATAATGATAACAACCATTTGTTTACCTGCAATAATCAAGGAAGCAAAGATGCAGACAATTGCACTCAGTCTGTGATAAAGGGAGTAAAAAGAATTACAATTAAATGTATGCACAGATCTTTAAGAAAAAACAAAAAAACACATACACCGGTGCAACAATTCCATGTAGCGAAAAAAGCAATTAAAGCAAGCTATGTTTCTTCAACATGCTTAGCCCAAAGAAAAAAAAAGTAAGACCCAACTCAGAAAACTTCATACACTATTTGACCCTATTTAAATAGAACTTCATACAATTTCCAAATTTTGAACGTTAAAATTATCTTTAGAAACTTGTGACTCATTCGAAAAAGGTTTTAAAACATACCAACAACTGACTCATAAAACAGGACTCATTGTTGGCTTCTTAACTTTTTTTGATGGATTGTTCAATCTTACAACCATTAGCTTTATCCTATTCTCCATTAATATGAGAATATTTAAAAAAAGCCTGTTGAAGAACAAGGTTTTAAAATATATTGTGTAAACAGCTTGATGGACTTAGGTGATCTGATACTGAGAACATTAACTGTTAAAAAAAACAGCAAAAAAAATACTGAGCTGAGTTTGCATTTTTCCTACTTCATTGCTGACATTGTTTATGCTGTAAATAAAAATATTAAATCAATTTACTTAAATGGCAGTTTTCCGTCGCATTGCCAAGCTAATATATGAGAAAGAATGGGTGTAAAGATGCTTGGTCAATACTTTAGCTTGTAATAAGAATTAAAATCATGAAGCCTCTGAAATCCAACCTGCAGGCACTTATTTATGAATCGTGTCTCTAAAATTTACAATGCAATTCGATGCACTAAACAGCAACGACTGTATACAAAGGAAATAAATCTTTTCTAAATGAAAACTAATCAAATTGAATTTATTTTTGTTAAATTTGTCAAACAAGTATGCACTTCATTTTTGCCTCAAATCCATTTACCATTAAAACTCAGCAAACACCTGGCTTTGTAGTTTTAATTGCCTGCTTGAGAGAAAAAAGTTTTTTTCCAGCTCCCAATTTCAAGCTAATTACTTCAAAAGCAAGCCAGTGTCTAAACTGGCTAGAGAACACTCTCCATTTCTGGTTCCAGCTTTGGCAAACTGAGAGGGGCTTAGGCCCAACTTGTTAAACACAGTCACCAGTGGGCTGAGATTCAATGGAATATTCCTTACTCCATGTAAGACCTATGCAAATTGACTAGTTTAAAACTACAAAATATTAGCCAATGATGTATAAGTGTAAATTTACTATTGTATGTTATGAATATTTATCGCTCAATGAATGGGCCTATGCTAACTCCAACTACACGTATTACTGACCTGCATCCAGTTAGCATCATTGCTACTAACTGTGCCCACACGTTACTATTGAATCGCGACCTGCTATCAAAATTGCTACTGATAGCTCTATTTTTACTGTTTTTTACTATTTAGAAATAAAAAACAATTTGCATCTCCATAACATGGATGCCTTTGATCTAATTCATCTCAACGACTCTCAAGTTCTACCGCACATGTTTGACTCCAATTCTGATTCCAATTTAGAATTAGAGGATAAGGATGTTGATGACCGCTTGCATCATTGAAGAAATAAAAAGCCTGTACTTCAGGATTCTGATTTTGAAGTTGGGAACGAAGATGAAGGGGATCAGATAATCAACATTCTCGCAAACAGCACATGGACGGCTTTGTGACTGAATTTGAACAGCTTCTGTTTACTGGAGTTAGAGGCTTGCAACCAGTGATGGAGAATGACTCATCACTTGATTTTTTTCAATCTTCTAGTGAATGAAGAAATGACTGAGAAAATCACTCAAGAGACAAATAGGTCGGTATTCGTAAGTATAAAACAGCAAAGAGAAAAAGGAATAGGAAAGATAAATTTATTGTAAAAAAAAATGTCAAATTGTTTTAAAACAGCTCTACACATGGATATCTATTTTAATCATGCTCATGTTTTTACCTCGCCCTGTTTGTGTTATTCAAAAGGGAAATGAAAATGAAAAGCAAGCTTTGAAAAATGAACATGTTAACATGAAGATTTATGATTAAGTCAACAAAAAAATGCTTTACGATATATTGGAATATTTTTTGCTCTTTTAAATGTCATTGATAAAGATTTGGACTTTGCAAATTTTTTTTCTTCAAAATTTGTTCTTTTTCAGGAATGCCGCTGAAACTTTGAGAAATAAAGAATTGAGCCCAAAGTTGAGGTTCTACTTTTATAAGTGGGTGGCAACGATAGTGGCAGAAATGTGGGCCTTCTTTGGCCTCTTTATTGGGACTAATCAGGATCGACGATCTAGATAATTATTGGAGTACGGATGTCTTGTGCTGCCTGCCCCTTGCCAGATCCATCATGACAAGGGATAGATTTTGCCTAATTTTGAGTGTTCTTCACCTTGAAGACAATGACTTGAAACAGCCTATAGATCATCTAGATCACTATCCTCTATTAGAGATAAGGGGATACATAGATTCTAAAGTTTGAGGGAGAATTTCAAGCGCGCCTATCTGCCAGAAAAAACCCCATAAAGATTGACGAGGCAATGATGCCATGGAGAGGTCATCTCTCTCTTTCTGAGTGTCCAACCCAGACAAGCTTGACAGGTTTGGCATAGAAGTATTTTAATTGTTCAAAAGTGCCAACAAAAATCTGGGAAGAGAGAGGAGCCTCTTTACAATGTGACTTTTGACGCTGTTGATCGCCTCATCGGATACATCGGATGTGATAGAACACTTTATGTGGATAATTACTATACAAACCCTGATCTGCTCTTTCACTTGAAACAGCAAACTACTCTTGCCTGTGGAACAATGGCTAAATAGAAAAAATGGCCCACTCAAGTCAATGCTATCCAAACTGCAAGAGTGACATCAACACTTCAGGTTTGACGGACAGATATCTCAATCTCCTCCAATTTTTTGACTGGTGGGAGGTCAACATCCTCATGACAGTGTAAGGAGACATGAAAATTGCAACGGCAAAGTCAACCCTGTTGCCAAGGAGCTAGTAATAAAACTGCATGTTGTGGCTGACGACAACACATACATGGATGCTGTCGATCAAAATGACCAAATGGTCTCTTACAACACCTTCTGTTGACACACATTTTTTCCGCATGTTTATGCTCCCTGTCTTGAATTCATTTACAAAACAACAGCAACATAGAAGGTGTCGCATTTTACCTTTAGAAGAGAACTTTCAAAACAACTGCTGCAGAAGGCCCCGATTTCTGTAACTCCTGCTGCTAAGCTATCTGATGTTGGGGAGTCAATCTTGTTTTGATACGGCTCAACATTTTCCAAAAACCATCAAGCCTAAGGCAAAATCTAAGTGATCAAACCCCCAGCAAGACTGCGTTGTTTGCTCAGAGCCTGGTAAACGTAAACAAACACGCAATGAGTGCCCTTGCTATGATTTCCGCCTTCCCATCAAACCCTGTTTGAGATATTTCATACCGCAAAAGATCCCCAAAGAGACAGCTCCCTCAAGAATAAGCCAATACCAGCAGCAATTGCATCATTAACCACCTGAGTGCTATGGGGTCGAATTGGACCCCTACATGACTTGGCTATTTCAAACTGGCAATATAAAATGCAGGCATTATCTGGCCATGTAGTTTTGTTTCCATTACGTTCTAGGAATGTAAAGAAGTGTGTTTAGTCGCAGTTGATCAAAGGTAAACCCACAGATGCATATTTTCACACATATCCCCTGTTACTTAATTATAACTCAGCACTCAAGTGGTTGATAACAACAAGCAGTCCTTGTCAGGACTAAAACTGTCTTTCTTTTTTTCCTAATACATGTATTTACTTTCTCTACCTTTCTAATGAGCCAAAGGCAGTCCGAAGCCAGCAACCTGGAAACAGGGACTCACAGGGGAAAAGACTCTTTTTCTATCTCTTTTTATTCTCCTATACTTTTTTTCAAACAATTTATAACAAGAAAACTTGGCTCATTAACAACTAACATAAGAAAAAATATACAACTACTACTACACTCTTTGTCTTTGCAAGTTGGAGAGGGTGATGATTGCGGTGCCTCGAAGGTGTGTGTGTGCAAACAGGGGGGTGTTTACGATGCAAATGATGATATTTTCAATAACAGGACATTTTTTACAAAAAAACAAAACAAAACTGAAAGACTTTTAATTATGTGCACAAAGTGATAATTCCATAACATCACCAAATATAGCCAATTTTACTTTAAAAAACAAACCAAGAACAACAAAAATAGCCCACTAATATTTGTATAACTTTTGAAATAAACCTACCTGCTCTGGTTGAGTAAAAAATAAAAAGAACTTCCGACTTAAATTTGATTTATAAAAATTTCCCTCTTCAGACTCTTATTCTACACTACACCGTACAAGATATCTTGATTTGGCACCATAGATTTGATTAAATCTAGGGATCTAGATCTATCTTAACATGCATAAGATCCTGCGAGATAGGCTTAGATCACAAAACAAGATATAGATCTAGATGTAGATTAGATCCAGATCCACTTGAGTTATTTTTTTTTCGATATTAGTGTTATTAGACCCGCATTAAATCTACAATTTTGGGGATCTAACTCCAAGATATATGAAGGCTAGACAAAATCTGTGCCATTAGGTCTCAATCTGTTCTTTAAGACTAGACTCTATAGTTTTTAGTACAGACACTAGCTGATGCAGTCGATCTAGATAAGATTTTTGTTTGAAATTGTAAACTCAGGCTTAAAGATTAATGAGCTACATTGCATCATTGAATTCAGCCGACGCCTAGAGATCACTGTAAAGTTTAACTAACCTAGAAGTAGCGACTAGACTCGGCCTAGATTCTAGACTTAGATATCTAAAGTGGACCTTGATCTGAATTATTATCTAATTGGGTCCTCTGTCCTATGACTTACATCATACTCCGTGCTCCAAGTCAAATTTTACGGCCCAGATACTCCAGTCTGGCTTTTAGAAGCTATACAATTCTTTCGATAACCCTTAGCCTACTTTCGGTTTTGTTTTTGTCGTTGCCACCCCCCCTCGGTTGGTTCCTCTGTAATGGTTAAATATGATTATGCGTATGTTTTCGTTACTCGTACTTTGGTTTGCTAGTATTGGTTTCTTTTCTTGAAATGCATCTTTGGCCATGGCTATTCTTTTACGTATTTCACTTGCGCACCTACCATCTGAAGTAGCCACATGTTTAAATTTCGTAATTGTTTGATTTTTTTTCACTGTGGGTTTACAGGATTTCTTTGAGATGATCATGCATTCCTTTCTCTTTTCTGTTTTTTTTTTTTGCATTCAAAGAAAGACCCATTCTTTTGCTCTCTAAGATTACAGTATCTTAAAGTTTTCTAAGTTGTCCATCAAATTCTGCTATTATAACTGTAGGCCTATCATCTGCACACCGGTACCTGAGATTATTAAGATTTACTTTTAAGCCTTAAATATCCTCTAGATTTCGATTATTTCTTTATATAGCTTAAAAAGGAGAGATCATACATCCCTGCCTCACACCTCTTTAGATGGATTTGAAATACTAGGTTCTCCTTCAATTCTTACAGATGCAGTCTGATCACAGTACAGATATCTAATTACCAGCAACGCCTAATTTTTCTGGCATACGAAACAGCTCTACATGTTTCACTTTGTACAAGACCCTAGAAAATTAATGAAGCAGAGATAGGGTTCTTTTTGCATTTCTCTACACCAGTCCATTCCATAAGCATTGACAAAGTGACTATTGCATTTCAAGATCCTTTATCACGCAAAAAGCCAAACTGAAGTAGGTATGCAGGGGAAAAACGAGTTATTTAATTTATGCTTCTACTGTCCAATAAACTATTCTTAGGTGGACAATATGCCCGAAAATGGTAAATTTACTAAATGAACAGAAAAACACAAAACAAAACACAAAAAAAAAAAAACAAAAAAAAAAACAACAAA
>BLXT01002816.1:533038-543877 GCA_019648995.1 Plakobranchus ocellatus
GAAATCTATCTCATAATGCAAATGTAGAATGTTCGAAAATAAAGATCTAGAACATTACATCATAATCCTAAAATAACAAAAAAAACAGTCTTTGAAAAGACATTAGGGAAATCCTTGGGCTAAAAATAGAACATGTGTCACGTTCGTTTACGTAATGAATTCTCGTTCGCTTTGCATAAATAAGCTTCCCTAAACTGGGTCTTTCTAGAATTCTCGAGTTGACGTGCGTTCAATAGCAAACACTAAGTCTAGTTTTTGTTACAAAATATCAATATAGTGTGATAGATTTAATTGGCAGTAAAGGTTCTTGCTGTTATAAGCCTCTGCAAATAAAAGAAAAAAGAAAAAGTACACTATACATGTATATGAAGAGGCTAAAGTAGTAAAATATTAAAAGTATTTAAAGGAACAATGGAGAAAAGTAGTAAAAAACTCCTTGAGAGCTAGATAGTAGGGAGTCTTCAGAGATTAAATCCCCCGCATAGCAAGTGTTTCGGTCCTGTAACTCCTGACACTCTAAGGGGGCCGGGCCACATCTAGGTCATGACTCCCAGATGCCTCCCTGCTACCAATTTTTTTTACCTCCTGGGTTGCTTGCCCGGGATTCGAGCCCGCGTACATCATATTGAACTGGTTACAAATCCGGCGTCTAACAACTGCAGCTAAGTGGATGCATTGTCATCAGAGTATTTTTAATCCTTATAAAGCAACCTTTCATTACTTCTGCTCCATATCCAGCGAGAACTCGGCTGTTTCGGCTAGTAGCCTTAGGGCTTTTGTTCTCTTATTGCCACATATGGAGAGTTTGCTTAGAAGGCCATAGACTGAAGAACCCACAAACCCTCTGGCGCCAATCTCTACTGGCACTACCCTAGCTTCGTAGCCATTCTTTTTTAGTTCTTTTGTCAAGTCCAGCCTTTTCTTTCCTTTAATGCATGGGCCTCTTCCATTCTGCTTTCATAGGGGACAGTTAGTTCCACCATGATACTTTGTTGAGTTGAAGCAGAATGGATCACGATGTCAGGCCTTAATGCTGTCTTTTTGATAACATCAGGGTGTCATTCCCATACGGGGAGGTCTGCTGAAACCATCCAATCGTCGCAGCCGTCGAGCAGACCTTTTTATGGGTGTTTATTGCGAACGGGCCTCCGTGCCATTTTTTTACTTCACCTTCTGTAGTGAATACTGTTGAGCTTATTGAAGAGTGGTGGATTTCCCCATTCAGCTGTTCTTATGACCGAGGCAAGTGTATCGCCCTTGTGAGAGCGCTACTTCGCACGAACTCAGTACATGGTCTGCAGTTTGCCTACCTTGGCAGAGTGGGCATGTGGGGTCGTCCTTCTTTCGCCATCGCACCAGATTTGCGTTTAAGGGTAGGATATCATAGACAAACCTGGTGAGGAAGCTTATTCTCAGAGGCGCCATGTGCCAGATATCATTCCATGTTAAGGATCTCTGTATGGCAATGTTCTTATTTTGATCACTGACCTTGCTGAGGCTGCTGGACGCCTTCTGCACCCGTGTAGAATCTTCCTTATTCTTGATCTCATCTATGATCATGTCTCTTTTTTCCTTGCCTTCTTGTTTTGACAACAATTGGCTGTGGTTGATGCAAGGCCGCTGCGGTCAAGTTGAGTTTGACCTATAAAATGTTTCATTCGAAGGCATTCTTTCGTCGCTTCTGTGGCCTTCCTCTTTCTTCCAGTTTCTTCCAGTTTTCAGGCATCAGATTCCTGCAACATGATGAGTAATCTGGCTTTGCCACATTTATACTCCTCTAGGATAGATTTCATTGGGAGTTAGCTTTGCTTTTCGGCAGTACATTGCCACGTCTGACAGACCGGGAGGAACCTCCAGCCATTTCCTTGTATATTTGTTGATTTTAGCTCCTATTGCTTCTCTGTGGTGGAGCAGATTTCGTAGGCTAAGAGTGGCCATGAAAGTTTGAGAATAAGCATGAACTGCAGGCACCATATCTTGAATTTACCCTGGAGTCCACACTTGTTAATGGCTAGCAGGCTTTCAGAAGCGAGCTCTGTTTCAGCTCCTCGCCTGATATCTTTCATAGAGGAATCATACCATCTTCCGAGGCTCTTGAGTGGTTTTTGACTTACTGTTTGTATTTGCTGATCCGCTACTGTGAAGGTCGTGGCTTCGTCAACCTTGCCTTTCTTTATTGATAGGCTGCGAGACTTCTTTGGCTTGAACTCCATTCTGCACCATGACATTAAGACATCTACGCGCGTCAACATCCGCCTTGTCTCATCTTCTTTGGAGCAGATAACGGTGGTGTCATCCATAAATGCTTTCAGGAGAGGCATTGAACATCCCTCACCTAGATTTGCGGGACCTGCACTGCCTTCTGCTGCTTTCAATATGACTTCCATAGCCATTGCGAAGAGTATTGGGAATATTGTGCATCCCATAACAATTCCAACCTCCAGATTGATCTAATTAGTTGTGTAGTCACTTGTTGAGAACGTCATGCAGAATCCACTGAAGTAGTCATCTAGCATCATCTGTATGACCTCTGGTACACGGTAGTCTAGCCATAAAGCATCAAGAATCAGTTTCTCTGACTTAGCCGTCTTGATAGCCTCCCAGATCGTTGTTGCATGTTCCAAGCAACCCGAAACCCCAGGAATGCCACCCTTTTGGACAGAGAGATTATATATCCTTTTTTGTTAGGTATTTTGTTAGGCGTTACGCCATGACTGAGAAGAATATTTTACCTTCACAGTTAGCAGTGATATTGGGCGAAACTTGTTTATTCCTTTCGAATCTTGCTCTTTGGGAATATAAACTCCCTCTGCAGTCATCCACTCTTTACTGATCTTGATGTTTTTCCATGCACTTTGTAGTATTTTGTGTAGCTTCTTGAGAACGTTGGGGCATCTTTTGTATAGTAGATAAGGCACTACACTGGGCCCTGGAGCAGATTTAGCTCTAACTTTGTTTACTACTGCTATAACTTCCTGTAAGCTTGGAGGCTTGCAGTCGAAGTTTATTCCTGGGGCAGCTGACCATACAAGGCCGTCAATTTCTTACAGGGGTATCTCGCGAGTGGGATCTGAATATGTCTTCTCCAGATGAGTTTCGAACTCTTCTTCATCTAGGAGTATGGAAAGGAGTATAGAAATGCCAAAAAAGCCCTTCATCTCTGCATCATTGATAATTCTAAGACATTTGATAAAGCAAAACGCGAAGAGCTACTTCATACGCTAGGAAAATTAGACAATGCGAATAAAGATCTGAGAGTAATTTTAAATCTGTACTGGGCTCAAATATTGCGTCGATAACAATCGACAGAAAACACAGTGATTTAGAATCCATTAAAAGAGGTATTTAATAAAGAAGAGAGTCTTAATTTCCTCATGTATGCAGATGTTACAGTTTCAACAGAAGAATGCAATGAAGAAATTCAAAAACATTTAGATACTGTAGTTTAAGAAAGCGAAAGAATGGACCTGTCGTTGAATGTGTAAAGAAAACCTGAATGATTATCATCTCATAGAAATCCTCAAATTGTACATTCAATCATGTGAGTAAAGGTAAACAAATCAGGCAAGTTACAAAATTTACAATTGTAATATATTTTCGACCCAACAATACTAGACGGATAGCAATGTTCAAAGTTGCATTCCAAAAATTGAAACCAATATGTATATATATATATATATTCGTTACTATTATATGGTTGTGAATGTTGAACAATAAATAAGGAAGCAGAGAGAAAACTAGAAACAGTAAAGATGTCTTTTATCAGAGGGATAATGAGGAAATCATGGATGGAAAGAAAGTCCAAGTATAAGACGGAGGCAACTACATTTTTAAGAGATGTAAGGCGATCTCTGGAAAGATTAAAGCAAACGAAGTAAAGGCAGATAGAGAATCTCTTTTTCATTAAGCTATGGGCGATAAGTAATGGTAGGAAAAACAAGTTTATAAGGATAACTGGACACGGAGGTCACGAATGGCTTAGTGTTGTTAATTATATATTTTGTTGGATACTGCGCGTGACCACAAACCCTTTTAAACAGACTGAAAGAACAAATTAAAACAGAAAATTTTGAATAAAGAACATTTTAGAACAACACTTCAATTTCCAAAAGTATTACGCTCTATAAGCTCTCTGACGGATAATTTCTCAGCGATCTCTGCAAACTCCCAACAATTCCACACAGCTCGTTTTTATACCCACTGCCCATAGCTTCTAGAAAATACTGATTATATAATATATAAGATAATTAGCCAATAGTACATACACAACTTATTCTAAAGTCTACCGTGTGATGTGATCAATGTTAGCTGAAAATATCTACCAATCAATTACTACCGTTTATCAACTTTTGAATACGCAAACATTACCCTGAATTGTCCAGTCTTAGCAAAAGCCTATATAGACACTAAACCCTGTAAACAATATCCTGCATACAATGTTCTCACACCTTCGGGAACCTTCTAAAAATTCCTAGATCTGGAGAGGTAAACAAAGATAAGACGGTTATAGCTCTTGTGACACTATAATAAGTCTAACCTCGGTCCAAACAAAATTTGACTATATATTACAAGTAAACAAAATTAAATCAAAATATCAGCCTTTCTGAGTCAAGATCTCGACCCATTCTCAGCAGCCAAGGCACCAAAAAATGAAGAACATTACGAGTAGGTAAGGCTAAATCAATAGCCCAGCCATTTTGAGTCAAAATGTAGAATCAATAAACACGAACACATCAAGTTTGTAGCAATAATTGCAGGCTGGATGGCAATGTCATTTGCATTCTTGAGAAGGCAAGCAAACATTTTTTTAAATTATGGCAACAAAACGTTCAAACAATCATTACTAAGGCCAAACAAGATTACATTTTTAAATTAATAATTTTCTATAGAATACTATAAAGAACTTAACAAAGAAAATACTTCTGTCTCTCTCCTCGCCAGATGCAACAGACTTCGAAATAACCATTCAACCGCCGCCCTATATCCTGGCATCTGACCAGACTATCTCAGGACAAGTGTGTAGCAGGTAAGATGCTCAGGAACATCTACAAAAACAAAACACGGAATCAATTCAGTTTGTGTTTTGTATATATATATATATATATATATATATATATATATATATATATATATAAAACGTTGACGTACGTTTGTGCCCTATCTCCTCCTGGGTCGCTCTATGCACAGTCTTAATTTTTTGTGGACCATAATCTGCCTATCTTAGTGTCGCATTTAGTAAAATAAAACCCAAAAATAGTTACTGATTTTAAAAAGTTATATTTCTTAACTTAAACAAACCTATTTTCAGCAATCATGCACACGCCACAGGCGCGATCTCACACACACACACACATACACACACACATCCAAACCAGAAAAACAGAGTAATACGTTATGATTTAAACCGCGGCAATGACAAAGTGATTTAAAGCAACATCAAACTATCATATAAAAGAAATTATTCACCTATTTCAAATAAAGCAGGTAGATAGATCTATATCTAGATCTAGGCCTGCGCTAAACTTAGCCTAGCATTAAAAGAAACCCGTAAGCTTGATTAAATCGAATTGAGATTGGGTAGTCCTAGATGGAGATTCCGCCTATCCTGGAGTCTAAATGTAGATGTAGCTTCTAGATTAGATCTTTAGAGTCTGTTTCAATTCATCGGAATCATAGATCAACGTCCAATTTTGATCTTAAATCTAGAAATAGGTATTTTATTGGAAACTAGAGGCTGGATGTAGATCTAGATCTTGATAGACATATATCTAGATCTGGGCCTAATCCCGTTTAAATTAAATCTTCTGATGTTGTTGGATCAAGAATCTAATCTAAATTAAATTTTGAATTGCAGGGAATTACTAAAAAAGCTAGGGTCTTGAAATTCTCTCCGAGTCAAGATCTCAACTTCCAGACTTCAGGATCCTGCTCAGACAAGAATAAATTGAATTGAGATTACCTCACATAACAGTAACTTCATTTGGTTTACTTTTGCTCTGAGTGAAGAACATCATATCTCGAGTTCATAGGGCATAAATAATGAATGAATCATAGCAGCTGCTAAATTAATTTTCAATTGATTATTGTTGGCCCAAACCTTTTCAAAATGATAGAATACAAGTTACTCCATTCAGAGTTGACATGAATTGGTCCTCAGTTAAAAATCGAACCTTATTAAGGCTGCTTTATGCAAAGCACCTTTGTTTGTTTTATGTTTTTGTCCTGGGATTTTCACTTCATTAGTGAAAGAATGTCAGTTTTTTTGTCTGGCTACAAAGCGGTGATCATTCAATCTCAATCAAGAAATATATTGGAAAAAGGCTACATTTCAGGTGACAAATTCTTTTGTTCCCAATTTGGTATATGAATGTTTCACCTTTTTTTTCAACCGTTCTTTGCATTTTGTTTACTGCATGTGTACCCAAGTTGGGTAGATTATGGTCCTGTTCAGGTTTAGAGAAATCTGCTTAAAGTCGTAATGATATAAGACATTCTTCAGCATATAGTTTAAGGCAAACCTTGATTTATATGCTCGAAAAAAAACATAACTTCTTTAAATCAGTAAGTATTTCTTGGTTATTATTTACTAAATGCGACACTAAGATAGATAAATTATGCTCAGGAAAATATCTTTTCATTTCCCGCTCCATTGACCGGGCAAACATGCTTGTATATATATATATATATATATATATATATATATATATATATATATATATATATATATATATATATATGCTGTGGCCCTCACAGCTGTTCATGTTATTTTGTAAATCACTTTTCTTCATGTCTTTTTTATCACAACTGTTCATGTCTTTCTGTGCATCTCCTTTGTCCGCGATATTTTTCCCCTAGATACCTCTCCGGCGACAAAGTGAGTGGAAATCTCTCACTGGATTTCTGTTATGTGTCCACCAAACTTGTTGCCCAGGGACCAAATTGCCCGGGTTATCATATGGATGTACAGGTAAGTATTAACACTAAGTGTGCTAGGAAAAAAAAAACGAAATAAAAAAACTACTCCATTTCCCCTTCACGCTTTACTGGTTAAACGAAAATAAATAAGCGAATATTGTCCAGATTATAGATGTTGGTACGAAGGGCGTTTTTGGAAAATTAGCCTAGGTACTTCTGTTGTACAACCACAGACCACACGGCCATAGTAATTAGTCCGTTATCGGATCATATAGTGGTTCTATTTATTTGCTTTAAAAATACTCTGTGATGTCCTCATTCATAAGGCATTAAAAACAGGACAGGTCCAGCACTCTGACTCTTTGTATCTGTTTATATACTTTTTTAAAATACTGGCTAGGTTATATTATTAAAGGAAAAAAGATCTAGGGTTGCACTTCTGTCTATTGCTAACTGGGTAGCGCAGACTGATATTCTAGAAATGAAATAACGACAACTAGCCTAACTTTCCCATCTAGCCTTACTCTAAGATCCTCTTCCCCATTCCGGCTGAAGTGTTAGAAAAGTAGATGATTTAGCTTCGAGGCTTTGCTAAAAAAAAAAAAACAATATTCGACCTTTGCTTGTGGCTACATACACCAACTCCTCTGCTGCTCTCCGAATCAAGTATGTCTACCTCTGTTACTGTGTTAATGTAAAGCTGGAGAGCAAGTGACACACTAACTGACTGAGCATTGTACATATAGACTCAGAGAAAGTCAAGATGGGGTCTAGGGCGGAACATTATTGTTTCTCTAGGGGGACACACACAAAGGCACTAAAAATCGACTCAATAGATCGTGGTCATTTATTTCGACAAGCCGGATCCGAGAATCCGAGAAAGGCACCATCAATGAGTAAAGTTACTGCTGACTGTTTAGACGTACTTCAAATGCATTTTAGTACTTGAGAAAAACAAGCGACAATTAAAGGAGTATCTTCATTGAAACCGGTATTTAACCAACATCAGATTTTCTCTCTACGGGTGAGAATTCGCCGCCCTAAAATTAAGCTTCTAGTTTGATAGTCTAGCAATAGGTCATTAGATTAAGTCACAGTGGGACTGATACTCTTTCTAAGGAGAGTTACTTCTGTAAAGACTATCTGCTTTCTTGCTCTTGCAAAAGTGTCTCACTACGATTAATGTTATTTCACTCATCTTAATTTGATTGATTTCTACTTGAACACATTTATCTTTATCAATTTATCTTTACAATTTCTCTAACTCAAGTTCGATGGATGCTACGAATTCTCAGTGAATACTTCTAGCTTGAGAAAAAATCAGACATCATTCAATGTGCTACACATTGCGGCCAATGTTACAGACAGCAAGTATGGAATCACGCTAAATCAATCTCATATAGGACCAGAAGAGAGCCAGTGGCCATTAAAAATCATGTTTGATGACAACATTGGCTTTATAAAGCCGAAATGGCCTTACTTCGGCAAGGTTTGTAGTTCTTTGGTGGTCATTATTATTTCTAATGTTACTGATTTATCAATATTTTTATCTTTGTTTTAGTTATAACACCGTCTTTCTGTTCCTTCTGTAACTCTGCATTATTGGAAAACAAACGCTATAGAATATTAAGTTCTGAAAGTCTTACCTAGCTACTTGTGAGGTTTAGAGTATCAATCCTTAGCATACAAGTGATATTATGGTGTTATTTAACGCCCCGCACAATTATAAAACAATCAAAGTTAAAAACGAAATTACTTTATTGTTCAATTATTACAATTTCCAACATAAGTAATCTCAAACTTATTTAAACAAAATGGATAAACGAAGTGCAAAGATGAAGTCATTTCGCTTCGAGGCGTTTTCAGAACGAAACAAAAGTGACAATCACTTAGCCAAGGAATCAGTAACCTAAACTTATCAATTTGTTGCTGGTAGTACAGTTTGTGAATACTAACCTGAAATCTACTGTTTTAAATTAGAACATTCAGACACAAAAGCCCGAATTTATATCCTCAAACTATTATTCTCATAATTCACATTCAAATCAAACTGGTCGGAAACATTTGCAAGGAGCGCATTATTATGTGTGTATAAAAATCAACATTTCCAATGTTAACAGCTGTTGCTCGTGGTCTAAACGCGAAACGGAGATATAAAAATTGGGAATTACTTTATACAGAATTTAAGAAAGAAAGCAAAACTCTTTTTCCAGGTTATAGTAAAAAAGCTTGACGGAAAACCGGCCCAAGGGGAAATAATCAATGTGACAGCCTACAGCAGAGACCGCCATTACTGGGTTACAAAAAACTTGATGGCAGACAAATCTGGTGAGGTATTGTTTGGGCTGTGTTCCGTTTATAATCTAAACAACGTCTCCAGTGTGAAAATCATAGCGCAATCACCACGGTTTGAAATCCCCGACTCTTCAAAAGACGACGTGAGTATTAACATTTAAATCTCCAGTTTTATTAATTAAAACATATAGGTTATCTGCCCTGAGATATTTGGTGTGCGAAACATGCTGTTAAATTAAGTACTAAAAGCGCCCAAACAATTGAATGTCCTGTTTCCTTTTGAGACTGTCACTGCTTTGCTTTCTTTTTTTATATTATATTATATTATTTATGTATTTATTTATTTATTGTTTTTAGTCTTTTCTCCTTTCCCGCTACATTTTTGACGCATTGTAGATGCGTCTCTGCTATAATCATCAGATTTTTACCCACTGTTTAGAGTCTCTGTTGCAATGTTCACTTTTTTTTTCTTTTTGTGCAGTCGTCTCTGCTTTCATTTCACATTTTTCACGCATTGTGTAGGCGTCTTTACCTTCAAAATATGTGTGTTTGTTCTAATGTTCACAGTTTGTCGCCTTCTTTAGGTCTCTTTGCTTTCATGTTCACATTTTGACTTACTTTGTAGGCGTCTCTGCTTTAATGTTAACAATTTTTGTGACCTGTGCAGATGACTCATCTTTGAAATCATTACTGTTGACGTGTTTTTTTAATGCTTCACATCACTTCTGAACTGTTAAGGTCCTTGTCTGGTTGTTTGACCTTGCTGTTTTTCTGTTCACAATTCTGGCCTATTTGTGTATGAAGGTATGATTTACTGGCTAGCTTTGTACGCGTGTTATTTTCTGTTCACACTTAAAGTTGTTAAAGTAAGGGTTAGAGTCAACTAAGTGTTAAAGGCCATTTAAACGCTCAGTAAAAATTAACTGGTCATCTTACAGTCTTCGCATCCGAATCATCGTTGAACTAGCAGGCGAAAGATAAGACAAGCTGTGTTTAGAGGTGCAGTTAGTTTGATCCAATAAATGTCATTTCCTGGGCCTATAGTTGTCGTATTTGTGCAAAATTCAAACTGGTTTAACTTTTTGATGACGTTTCCTGTTCTCAGGTAATATTGCAAAATGGAAATCAGAAAACGTATCCACAGACAGGTGCATAAACTGCATGTCGGAAGAATAGAACTCTTGCCACTTGGCCTTTCCTTTTCCATTGCACATTGGCTGTTTGTGATGTTGGTAAAAGTACACTTTCTTCAACGCATTTTTCAAAGTTGCACTGATGATCATAACAGTTTCCTTCGCTATATCTCTTTATCTTTTACATCTCTCTTCTTTTTCCTCCTCCTTCTCTTTCTGCTCTTCCTCTTCCTTCTAGTCTGCTCCTCTCTCTTCTGACTGCAACACCAACAACAATATGCTACTGGTAGTGGTAATAAGAATAGACTTTAAAAATTAAATTATGGCAATAATACGTTTAGTTTTTGTGAAAAAAAAAACAGCAATCGCAGGCTTTTGCCCAGCCCAAGACTCAGGTAGTAGGGCTCCAACCCGCGACAGAGAACACACTGAAAATCTCTGGGCGGATTCTTCTACAACTGCTTCTACTATTACTACTACTAGTAGTAGTAGTAGT
>BLXT01002816.1:543884-562066 GCA_019648995.1 Plakobranchus ocellatus
ACTACTACTACTACTACTACTACTACTACTACTACTACTACTACTACTACTACTATTACTGCTGCTGCTGCTGCTGCTCCTACTGCTGCTACTACTGCTACCGCTACTACTACTGCTACTATTACCACTACCACTACCACTATCACTACCACTACCACTACCAATTCTACTACTACTACTACTACTACTACTACTACTACTACTACTACTACTACTACTACTACTACTACTACTACTACTACTAAAAAAACCACACACACAAGCTTGAAAAATAGAAATTGGCATGTAGGCACCTAAAAGTATTAAAGTTAATAGCGGGGATATTTCTTTAAAATAATGTTTTGTTACAAAAATGGGGGAAAAGAAATTCTAACAGCCGGAAATGATCGGGACGAGCACAACTTTTATGGTTTTTTTTAATTGTGTTTGTGTGCTGTTTTTTTTTTCTTTTAACGAGTGTGTTAATTTTGTGTTTTAGCTCAAATAATAATACTTAAAGGAAAACCTTTATGGCAATTTCATTTTCTTTCATGCGGCGCGCATGTTAATAATATCTTTACATACTATACTACTACCACTGCTGCTGCTGCTGCTGCTGTTACTACCACCTTTACTGCTGTCACTATTATTACTGCACTATTTTTCCTTTTGTTGTTATAATGATTATTAAAGTATTAGAAGTACTGATATATGGTTATGCTTTTGTCTCTCCCACAATTTATCGTTATCAGCCAAATAGCTATGAATACTCCAATCACTATCACGCTATTACTTTTGATATATCATTGTGATTATTGTGTTTCCAGTTTCTCTTTATTCACATTGTTAGAGCAATTATTTATGCACTATGTGGAACATTATTTTGATTCTCTTGATTGAGCAAGATGGATTAGAGCCTATGCTAGAGAAGGCTCTCCTTTTTATTGACTTAGAGCCCTGTTATTGCACTAGTGGAATGACACGTGTTCGTGAAACTGAAAAAAAAAACCATGGTAATTCAGTTTAAAATTACGTTCCCGGGGTAAATTTGACTAATTTTGGGCCGCTGATAGCAAAAGGCTCTTAGTTGTTTGGTTTTTTTATTTGAAGGATATTTACGAAATTTTCGAATAAGATTTAAACTCCGCGGGGCAAAACTTCAGAGGCACCGCTCTTTGCAGCTGTGCCCGTTCACCGTCAGTTCACCTGCAGGCCAGAATATCAGTCATCACCAGGTATCTGGCTGCTGAAATGTGAACTGACGGATATTGGTACGACCGCTCGTTTCCACGCTCAGGTCTAGGGAGAAAACTGACAACTGCCCGATATCCTACAGTTCGTCGATCTAATAACTGTACGTTTAAATGGCCCATTAGGGTAACGTATATAGTAAACTAAGGTTTATGGTAAGGGTTAGAGTAGTGGTAAGGGTGTGGGCAAGTTAAGGATTAAAGCAATGGTTGGGGGTTAGGATATGAGTTGGGATGAGTAATAGGGTACGAGTTAGGCTAATCTAGAGGTTAGGATAAACTTAAGGTTTCCCGTAAGGGTAAGGGAAAAGGTAAATATTAAGTGTCAGGGCAAGGTGTAGATAAGAAACAACTTAAGCTAAGACTGAAGTTAGTGATAGAATACGGAAGTGGATTAGGGTAAATTAAAAGTTAGGTTAAGAATTAAAGGTAGAAAAATAATATTCATCCTAATTCAGGGTGAGGGTAAATATTGTAGTTGAAGTTAAGGTAAGTATTAAAGATAAATGATTACGAATAAATCAAAGTAAGGGTTAAAAACAGAATTTATTTTAAGGTTATTCTTATGTTGAGAGTTAAAGTTTAGGTAAGATTCAGTATTGGAGAATGAGTTAAAGTCACTATTAGATTAAATTCAATGTTACGATAGAAGATTCTAATCAACTGTTGATATTTACTCCAGTGGCTTTGGAAGCATATGAGTATCCACACGAGCTCCAGGAGTAATGTTCGCTACGTCCGCCACTGGTTCTCTCCAACCTACAGCTATATAGAAGTGCCTAAGATTGATTCGCCTTTAACCTGTGGTCAGAGAGCACTCCTTCGAGTTGATTACTCGAGAAGAATGCATCCTAATTTAATGTTTCATTATCTGGTAAGATGCAACTTACGAACCCATTTTAAGCCAATTCCATGCATGCATAATTTTTCTGTATATCAGAGCCATTCCTTATCCCCCTCTTCTCCTCCTTTTTCCAATATCCATGGCCAATAAACTACACAGCAGTCAAAATTAATTAAATACAGTAAATACAAATGACTTAGCTTACGAAAAAAATGGAACTTTTCTGGACGAAAACTGTGATGAAATTGGATGTTTTGTGTTGAGTGTAAATCTAGACTTGAAACTGCTGATCTTTTGATCTTGTATTGTTTACTTGTAAGGCACAGTCGAATTAAAAAGACTATAAATATTTTAGTTTAACAGTGCAATAATTATTTGGACTTTGCCTATCTTTCTAGATCTAGAGATTTTCATTTTTTTCATTTTATCCTAGAGACGATACAGGCTTTTGATGTTTTCACATTAAGAATAAGAAAATGAGATTGTTTGGTTGGCCAATATTTTTAGCTCACTTTGAAAACGGTAGGTTTTAGAAAGAATTGTTTATAGAGTGTTATCATATTAGCGTATGTATTGCATAACAAATATTTGTTTAGAATCTGTTGACGGTGGGTATGAAAGGTTGGTTCCGAAATTGTTCGTGAGTTCACTAAGAGATAGACCACTGATGTTTGTGAATATGTAGACCTACAGAGGCATACCTTGGCTCTCTGATATTGTTCTTGATTTAAATAAATAAAATTCGAGTTCAATCGTTGTGCAAACTCTAGATTCAGCTATATGACAATTGGTAGCTGTGAAACGAATCTAAATCTTGAGAGTCTTTACTTGCTTAGGAATAAATTCTTTGAAGTGTCCAACCTAATCTAAAAATGCACGAACCTCCTTTTTGGTCTTGGGTCTTAGCGCAGCCCGAAAATTCTTCACATTCTTGTCCTGGAGGTTGATGGCTCCCTTCCTAAGCCGATGACAAAGGTAATCGTTTATCTTTGCCCCAAGCTTGCAATGCACTTGCAGCACCAGTTTTAAAAACTCCCTCAGAGTCCTCAAGTGATCCTCACACATTGGAGTGTGGACGAAAAGATCGTCTACTATTCCACCACATGATCCATCCGTCTCACCAGCATCTTTACCGCGGGGGTCAGGGTTGCTCCCGAGTTGATCATCCCAAACGGGATCCTCAGGAATTAGTAGTGACGTCTCATTTTTCAGAAACGTTGTTTTCGGGATATCTTCTCTCTCGTTTTCGGCACAGACGTCACAACTGGTATAACTATTAACTTTCTCGATCATCAGCTAAAGCATCCCATCCTTTCTTTCAGTGTACAGGTTCTTCGCCACCTCCAGAGTGGGATCTGCACTCACTGCAAAATCTTTTGTCGCTCGCCGTCAACATCATTCTTGCACACGCTTTTTTCCCTGAAGGGCTTGAATATGAATAGTCACGAATTGATGTGACCATAGGCCTTACACTTGAACCATTACCGCTGATTATCCATGCGAGTCTTAAGCTCTCCAGCACGTAGATACCAATGACTCTCTTCTCAAGTTCACGCGGTCCATCGCATGTCGAGCACCAGCTTGAGTAGTTGATCACACATATTTCTAACTCATAATCTACGCCGATATCCATCTTTTGTCAAGTTGTATCTCCTCATCTGTGCTTCTGTTTCCTTGTCGTAATCCAAGACCTGTGCCCGTTTAATCAGATGTGCATTCTGCGAACTCGGTCACTTTCGTCGAGGCCTTTGGCTCATTTCTGCGAACTTGCGATACGCGATAGGTAGGTGGTCAAATCATTACGTCTAATTTTGGTAACTTGGCCCGGGTATATACCCCACCTATTGAGCTGGTCCTAGGATCGACCGTTACACTAGCAGTTTGAATCCGCACTTTCTTCAACTGTTTTTCTTTTGTATTTCTCCTTCCCTTTTTTTCTTTTCCGTTCAGCGCGTTCCGCTTCTTCTCGCTTCAGTCCAAGATCTAAATTTTTTTACCTCACTTCAGTTGGGATTTTCTCTCTCTTGCAGGGCGAGTGGTCCAAGTTCTAGTAGTTTTAAAATATTCCTCCCTCTTGTCACCTCTATGTCGCAGAGGGTCGTCCTGAAGTACAATTTGTTCTCTCGAACTCATGGCAATTCTTGATGGCTAGGAACTTCTTGTCGATTAGATCTAGATGAACGTTCGACCTCTGTCCTTCTCTGTATTGTTGAGGTCGCGAAATATGCCCTGTACTGATTTGTGATGATTAGTTATAAATCTAATAGAACGCTGTTGTGAAAATAATTTGTTTAAATGCACTGAAGAACATAAATCTCTCCAATTTTTACCGAAAAGTGAAGAAAAAGATATTAATCTGAATGACGAAAATTTCAGAAGAGCAACTCAATTTTTACAGTTGCTTAGATCTACAAGGTCTTAAAGCTCCATCTACAATCTCACAGCGCTCTCATCACCATCATCGTGGAAAATTGCCATTTCCAGCCTCAAAGGCGCAACAAAACTTTATGAAAAATGCAAAAATTTCTCCAAAAATCTTAAATTTTGCCATTAGAAATAGCAAAAAACTGTAACAAAAATTTAGATTGACAAATAACAACAGGTAAAAAGGAAATACTGCACAAGAGGTATGTACGTATATTTTGAATAATTCACTTAATCAATGATAAACATGCTATTTTTGCACTTTGCCCTTTAAAAAATCATAATAAGGGCTCATGTGATTGCAGAAAAACAATAAATAAATGAACAAAGTGCACAAAAATATTTTTAGACATACTTACACACACTGAACATATCCTTCACCCAGTTGCTAACAAATCATAATTAAAATCATTAATATAAATGAGAAAGCAAAGAAAGAATATCATAAATGGCACATGACGCAATGTATGAAATTCATTAATTGACAACTAAATGTAATTGTCACAAACACCAGAAATAAAAGGCAGATAATACCTCTGAAGTGAGACGTTGAGTTCTTTAGATCTATATGGATCTAGCAGAAAATAATGGAACGCTGGAGATTGTTTGCAAAACGTTTAAAAACTGAATTTATTTAACTCAACAGCAGGAAATGAAATCAAACAATATTCATATAGGCCGTCGACCAAGAAGACTGGATCTATCTCTATGAATATGCGTAATCGCTATATAATGATCTTGCTGCAATCTCTGTGATCTTTGTGAACTCTCTGCGTACGCTGTGAAATACTTTCATCATTCTTCTCCCGATGAATTTATATTTTTTTCAAACAAAACTCTACAAATATCTGGAAATCTATCTCATAATGCAAGCGTAGAATGTTCGAAAATATAGATCTAGATCTAGAACGATCTATCATAATCCTAAAATCAAAACGAAGCATTCTTCGAGAAGTTAAAGGGAAATCCTTGGGCTAAAAATAGAACATGAGTCACCTTCGTTTACGTAATGAATTCTCGTTCGTTTTGCGTAAACGAACTTCCCTTAACTGGATCATTTCATGATTCTCGATTTGATGTGCATTCAAAAGCAAGCCCTAACTCTAGTTTTTGTAATAGTAATTACATAAAAATGAATTTGAAAGTTCTTACACAACCAGCATGTCAAAAGAAAAGACAACTGTTCAGGCTCTTTAAGTTAAATTGCATTAAAAAGCCACTTATAAAAATTACTCGCATACATATTAAAAATATTGCACGAATCAAAGAAAAGAGATGTACATTGGAAAAAAAAACACCGATGAATGAAATTACAATAATGACTCATAGAAGATGAAATTGTTATAATAAAAAACGATAAAGGCCTTTAAACTTCCCTCATTCAATTTCCTCATTCTATCTTTAAAAAAAATCAAACAAACAAGATCGTAGATGGAAAAACTCCTTTCTGCATCAGCAGAGTGCATAGATGTACTTGGAAGCACATTCAGCAAGCTGTGGAACATCTGATAAGACGCTGTTCCAAAAAACCATCAGGTCGAGAGGGATTTCCCTAAGCACCTTCATTGCCTTTGGACCATAGCTCTCTGATTACACGGGGAGCAAAACAGCTTGGTCTTACTTTCATGGATCAAGCTCTTAAATTTCATGTGTCGCTGTACATGTTGCCATCTCTTATGAAAATGAAACTTGCATGAGCTTGATTTTTTAACGAGTCTTCTGTCCACTATGGTAATATTAGGTTATAGTTTATCTGCCCACAGGTGATGGCGCGAGGGCAAATCGTGAAGACAGGCCAGCAGGATTGGGAACACGCTCTCAGGACAGCTGATGGAGTGAAAGAGCCACCACAGCCGGACTTTGATGAAGTATGTCTTCGGCCTGTTCAACAGTACTTTGGGAGAAAGAGGCGAGATGATGGCATGACTGGCCCAGGTATGCCGAGGACAAAAAGAGTAAATGGCTGGATAAAATAGATAAATGACACATTGACATAAAACACACACAAACACACACGAGCAGATTTTCCCAAAATACTCTATAAACACAGACAAATGTGATCATGACACATTGATCGACAGGCACATCATCGTCAATTGTGAGGGCATTTTACGACTTTGGAAAAAAATTTTCACATAGTAAAATAGAATGACAACATTTTATTATCAAATATTAATCAAATTTTACCGGGAAATGTTCTAATAAAAATTTTCAAAACTTTGCTACAATACATCTAGCACATGAGAAAACATTTAAACTTCTGGACGCTGGAATTAAAATAAACGTATCTATTTATTTTAACTTCCCTTTTGTGGTCTATTCAGCGTGAGGAGTTTAACATGTATGAAGACGAAATTTTGTTTTCAAGAAAGAAATGAATGTGTAAATTGTCTACATCTATAGGATTAAGTGTGAGGTTTAGGGTTAGATCGCGCAATAACTGAAACAGTAACGAAAAAAATACTAACAACTGCTATGAGTTGAAGTCAGAGCTTTTTTCTTTATCCGTTTCTTTAAAATAAAAAAAACTTCTAGTTTCAATTGTTTACCTATGCATATTATTGCTATTCATCGATCCCAGTACAAAAATGTGATAAAAATGAGCTCGCTGAACGTATATCGTGGACTTGGAACATCGCTGATATGACTGACAAATTCCTATTTTACTTGGATATCGAGCCAATCATGTCTCCTAAGTTCACCCTTCTAGTGTATCACGTGCTAGCGAGCGGTGAAGTGGTGGCAGGCAGCAGGCAGTATGACGTAAAGCCATGTTTTGAGAATAAGGTGTGTATACACAAGATAACCCATGAAGGTTTTTGCAGTTTTCTTCATAATCAACTTAAGTGTCAATGACGGCCCAAAGCCCTATCTGCACTAAGATTCACAGTCAATATAACACCCTGGTTGACATCTTTGTAACCCTGATCCCTAAACATATTCATTAATCTAAATAAAACTGCAGAATATGCCGGTTACATACGATTCAACTACGGGAGCGTTGTCTAACTGGTCTTGATGGCAGAACCTTGGTGTTTCTTCTTACTATAGTGGAGAACTGTGGGAACATTGTCCTTATGAAGTAGTTGTCACGGGCTTGGTATTTCTTCTTTCTGTGGTGGATACCTATGGCAGCACTGTCTTAGAAAAACAAATATCGCGGCCTTGGTGTTTCCTATTGTGGTGAAGACCTGTGGGAGCATTATTTTTGTGAAACATATGGCGGCCTTGATGTTTCTTGTAACTGTGGTGGAGACCTATGATAGCATTGTCTCAGTGAAACATATCGCCGCCTTTGTGTTTCATCTTTTTTGCAGTGAAGAAATGTGGGTACATTGTTTTAGTGGTGTAAATGGAGCGGTCTTGATGTCATAAGCTGTGATGGAGACTAATAACAACGTTGTCTTAGAGATGTATTTAGATGGCGCGACCTGGATGTTTCATCTTGCTGTGGTGAAGACCTGTGGGAGCGTTGTCTTATTGTTTGTAGATGGGGCAGCCTTTATGTTTTATCTTGTGAAGAAGACAAATGAGAGCATTGCCTTGGTGATATAGATGGGCAGTCGGGGCATTGTCTTAGCGATGTAGATAGGTTGGCTTTGATTTTTCGACTTGCTCTGGTAGAAACCTGGGTCAATATTGTCTTGATTCGTACAAGGTCCGACTTTGATGTTTAATTTTGTTGTGGTGGGGACTTGTTAGAGAATTATTTTAGTGACGTAGATAGCGTGGTCTTGATGTTTTTTTTGGCTGTGGTGCATATCTTAAGGAACAATGTCTTTGATATGTAGATGGGTATGGCTTTATTGTTTCTCTTTTTTGTGGCGGAGATTTTTTACAGCATTCTCTTTGTGATGGAAATTGGCACGGCCTTGAATTTTTACTTGCTGAGGTGGAGACCTATGGGAGCATTGACTTTGTGATGTAGATGACTCCGATTTGGCATAACATGAAGTATGTCATAAACGCAAAATAGAAATGCACAGGGAAGTTATCACTTATACATGAGTAAAACGAAATTTAAGATCAAATAAGATAGTAACTGGCAAGACTTTCCAAACATCCACAAGGATAGAGAACTCCAGACTGCTGAGTATTTTGAAAATGGTATTTCTAATATTTGAAAGGATGGCAAAGAGATTAAAATCAAAGCCAAAAGACAACATTCTCACAATAAAAAAAAAACCTGTGAAATTTTTGAATGCTCAAATTATCACTATCATTATTATCATTATCCGTTGTTTTGTTTGAGGCAGGCATTAAATTTCATACTTCTTCATTTCTCTCTTTTACTCCAGGTCCTTACTAATTAGATATTGTTTCGTTCCTTCCTGGTTGTGCATGCGCGGAATTTGTAAACAAATGTTTTAACCTGCCGTCCTTTTCTTTTCTTTCTCCCAATCTTTGCTACCATGCCAAAAGGTTTCATAAACTCTTTTCCTTTGGACATGCCTTAATCAGTCATTTCAGCACTTCCGTTTTTTAATTTCCGTCAACAGTGTTTTAGTATCTTCCCTATCCGGTTTTGTGTTCATGTAAATGTTTCTGCAGTTCATTATCAGGAACAGTTTTGTAAATGTGGCTTTGGCAGTTATTACGCTTAGAATCGTAATTTAACATGTTACAAACACAATAATTTATCGAAGAATTATAGGCAACTTATTCAATGTAAATGGTTTCCGTCCATTACGATACATTAATGCGTTAAAAAGAGAAACATAAAACGTTTTGTGGAATCTATTGTCTGTTTTATTAGTTGATATTTGAAGAGACACTGAATGACGTGTAATAATCATTTTGGCCAGGTGAAGATCAGCTTTAAGGAGGGACGCAAGGGGTATGTGAAACAGGCCTTGCATCTCAAGTTGGAGGCAGCACCTGGCTCTGAATGTGCTGTTGGTATTGTTCCTAAGAGCGTTCCTCAGATATCACCAGCAAAGGTGGGCTTTGTGAAACAGTTTGCTTAGAGAGAAAGAAAGACAGAGGGAGAGTTAAAAAGAGATAGAGAAAAATGAGATGGGTGGAGAGAAAGCAGGAATGTTTCTATGGTAAACATAATACATTATAAAGTTACGTAAAGTAAAGGGTTGGTATCATACAGTTCCGCATAGTGAATTATGGTGGAATGTGACAGTTCGTGGCAGATTATTGTAGAAAGTTGAAGGGGGTCATAAATTGTGGTGGGTAGCGGCGCATTGCGATATTATGTACAAAAGCTAACGGTAAAATGGTTGAAAGGATCAAGAACTACGCCATTTAGATAAACCAGGTAAACGTTTGTAGTACCATAAAATTATAAAAGGTAAGAGTGAGAATGTAGCCTCAATTGATATTTTTCCCGCCATTACAATGCTTTAGCATTAGCACGTATTTGTAAACAAACGAATTTTGAACATGATTTGATATTATTTCAGATGCTTGATAAGATTGGAGAATTCAAGAATTATGAGGATAGACCAAACACGGATCTTTACGAAATTGAGAATGAAAATAAATACTGCATGAATCGACTGAAAAACATTTACGGTAAAAGTAATAATGAGCCAAATAAAATCATGTTGCAACCTTACGTTGTCGACTGCTTTTTTTTTTTGAGACAATGATTCATGAAAAGTCTATACAGTTATCACTGCACTTGTATATCGTAGGAATCTTGTTTTTACATAGTATGATATATTTTGCAGAATTAATTTACAGAGATGGAGTCTAGGCATATGTTCATATATTTTCTTCTGCATAAAGCCAAGGGAGGAACCATAAGAAAATGGCATTGATTCAAGGTTATTACAGCCACGATGTGGCCTAAATCTTGGCATGATTTTTCAGATGGCCAAAGTGACTTATCCATTGGCATATACTCAGAATAGGGCGAATTTCAGAAAAACAGTAAAATAAAGTGGTCTGAAGTCCTCATGCTGTAAAAAAAATGCGAAGGACATTTTAAAGAAAATTGTTATCATATCTGCTGTAGATATTTGATGTATTCATTTACTGAGGGTTTTGTGCAGGACTCTCCGCGGCGGATGACGACTCCTGGAAATTCAAGTCACTGTACGTGGATTCTGTCGAGGCATTCAAGGTAAGATTTAGTGTGTTGGTATATGAGGGACCGCATGTGTGAGTTGGTGTAAAGAGGTAAACGTTGGGTGAGGTTTGCTCTTAAGAAGCTGGAAAATTTAAATAAGGATTGTGGTTTGTTTTGTTAGAATTTAGGGGGAAATTAAAGTACTGTTGGGGAAGATTGCAGACTAGTCAGGGGAATGAAACCTGTAAAGACTAGCTCTCTCCAATAAAAGTAAGTACTATAAAATTTTCTTGCATTATATATGTTACGTTTTGTAGAGCCATATGGTTTTTGACGGTCTAGTTTACATCGCCAAGATCTAAATTATATATATATATATATATATATATATATATATATATATAATAAGAGGTTCTCCAACCTTCAATATACAACATAGTTTACCTAACAACAAGATTTAAATCAGATTTCCAGCTCCCAGCGGATGGATCTTCTCCCTTAGGCTGCAGCCAGACTGCCGCTGGGTCCCGGGCTGGTGCTGGGAGCTGGAAGCTGGCGGATGGTGGATCACGGAGCACCAGTCCTGATGCCAGTGTTGGTTTGTTCAGCTGGCAGGGGCTGGGGTGAAAAGAGTCCAGTGTGTTACTTCCTGGAAAATCTGCACTCACGTGATTTTTCAGTCTCTTCGCTCAAGAGTAGATTGTCCTTTCTTTCAAATAAAAAATATTTTTGTACTCTGTACTGATAATTATATCTGATGACGAAGAAACCTTCATTGTTTTACTTCTTTTTAAAGACCTATCACACAAGAAGAGAAGACGATCGTGGGTTCATGCCATTAACGCCAAAATGCACTCAAAAGAAATTTTGTGTAAACTTTATCCCCAATTCTGTGACGATAATGAGAATTTTAATTTCGTATTGATTCTTAAAAATATAAATGAGTGTTCTTTACGAATCTATATGCTCACCAAAAACAAGTATTTGTGCTAGCATTTAAAGCACCTAGGCTAGGCCTGCTATACTGTTTCAGTTTCAATTTTATTGTCAACTAGATACTAGGTCTATATTAGGCCTTAGGGCCTAGACTACATAACAATGTGATCCATTGTCGCAGTATCTGCTAGACTAGAGTTCACCCACACATCACACAAATACAAACCTACAGAATGGGTGACCTACAGGGACAACCACTGGATCTAGATTCTTGTTTGGTACGTGGATCGAAGGGTAAGCAAGTCATCACAAAAAAATTATGAAAAAACCACAAATTTAACACAATTTCTCCAAAATTTTCTTTCAGATGGTTGGAACATTATGATTCAGGAAAAAAAAAAAGAAAAAAAAAATATATTAATATAAAACATATTTGCATTTACCTGTTCGATAATCTTGACAAAATACAAATATAAGTGTCGAATTGACAATCCTTTTACAAGGCTGGGGCATAAAAAAAATAGCGCATGCTCTAACCGTTAGCATCAGCCTCGGTTTGGGCGGCGCCATTACTTTACACGAGTTTTATGGCGGCATGACTGGTGTTCTGCCAGCCCCCAGCCCCCAGCCTCAGCCCCCAACCTCCAGCGGCAGTCTGGCTTGGCCTGAGGCAGGCTGCGGCCGTTTCCAAGGCAAGGGGGCAGGCTCAGCATGTAGCTTTCCGGCACAACCTTCAGTTCCAAGGTTGGGCTCTCGCATAGGCAGAAGGTAATATAGTCACTTTCCCAAACCCATGCCAACTTCCCACGGCATCCAGCAATTTCACCTACGTTGATTGCTGGCCAGTGGTCGATAAGGCTGCACGGCATAATAGTAAAAAGTTTAGACGGTTATATCGTTCTATATCGTTCTACAGAGCTTTCATTCCCTTCAAACTGAAGTCGTTAAAATACATACCGACATGGTGCTAGTCATTATGGCCTTAGGAAGTTTTCTAATTTTATAGATAATAAAGAAAAACATTATTTTGTGACTGCGAAATTATGCGTGCACATCTTTTTAGGGGCTGGGGAGTTGAATGGTCTCTATGTTTTTTTGTGTTCAAATCAAAAATTGCGGGATATCAATGACTAAGGCCATTTGAATTCCATAACAATAGACTTGAGCCATTTGGCAAAATAACTTTGGGCATTTGGATCTTGTGACAGTGGATTTAGGCTATTTGTCAAAATGATTAAAGCTATTTGGATCAAATATCAATTGGCTTTTGATAAGATTAACTGACTTGAGCTATTATGTTACTTAATAACTAGTTGCTGTATAACTCATTCTACAAACCGTTGAATGGAACCGCAAAACTGTGATTAAAAAAAACGAAAGAGAGAGATAGAGAGAGAGAGAGAGACAGAGACAGAGAGAGAGGGGGAGGGGGGAGAGAGAGAAGGCGAGCGAGAAATAGAGAGAAAGAGAGGGAGAGAGACAGATAGAGATAGATAGATAGAGAGATAGAGAAAGAGAGAGGGATAGAGAAGAGAGAGAGAGAAAGAGAGGGAGAGACACAGATAGAGATAGATAGAGAGAGAGAAAGAGAGAGAGAGAGAGAGAGAGAGAGAAAGAGAGAAAGAAAGAGAGTAGGTATAGTATAAATAATAAAAAAAATGTCGACATGAGATGTCGCTCTAAATGTTAAGATCTAAGAGAATTCTAAAATCTAGATCAGAGTAATTTGCTCGCCGCATGAAATAAAATGAGACGTCGAGGATTCCCTTATCTATACTTAATATATTTGTTTAAAATTATGTTTCGTAAAGTTTCTGAACGCTTTAAGTAGTGAATTTCTGCTAGATTAGATGTAGATTCTCATGGATCTAAAGCTATAAAAAGATCTCTAGGACGTATCAGGCCTCTCTAGGTCTAGATAAGAACGCCTTGATTTAAATTAATTTCTAAGTTAGAATCTAGATTTTCTCTTCTAATGCATTTCTGAATGAAAACCATTGATTAGTGTATCTCTCTAAGCTCAATGTAAACAATTATAAACCAGAAATGTATACATATCATATCTTAGCAACATCGCTGATCGTAAAAATCTGAGTTTGAGGGGGAAAATATATGAACAAAAAATTAGAAGAAGGTAGAAAAAATATATGAACAAAAAATTAGAAGGAGGTAGAACCTGGACTTCTAGACATAAGCAGTGCACCCTTCCATCACAGCATATGAAGTTTGAAGTCAGTCTTTTCTGTGGTTTAGGAGTTTTGCGTAGCATACAATTCAAAGTACACAAATATATGTATAGTATAGATAATAATTTTATATGCAACGAAATTCGCCATAGCTAATATCAGTAGTACAATTACTTATGGCCTAGTGATTACAAATATATTTTATCAATCTCAAGCAATCAATTACTACCTAGATTTTGGGCATTCTGAGAAAAAAAAAAGGAATCATAATCTTAGATTTTCTGTTATCGATACAGCCATTGTTTTCTTTATTTCATGGTGCTGGATGACTTATGCCATTTGGCAATACCTCCTTTCGCCCGCGCCTTGACTTAGGCCAAAACAGCATTGGGTGACTTTTGATCAAAGTCAGACTCACATCAATTGTACACCAAGAATCTTTAGGCCGAGACTTTTCGTGATTTAAGCTAAAAGGCAAAAAAGAACAAACATTTATTAATTAATTGGCACTTTTAAATGAAACCTATAATACCACATGCAGAGGATAGGAAACAGCCTATATACTACTTCACATTTGGCCTAAGTCTTATTTAGGCCATATGGCTAGCATCGTGACGATATGTATGTAACTCTGGTACAAAAAAGTGTCAGGCTACTTCAAACATATCGAAAAGATACTTTCTTTGAGTTATTAGGTCGTCACCTGCTATAGCGATGCTCCCACAGACTCGAGGAAATCATATATAAAGAACAAAGTGTGGACTCCAAATTTCCAGATTCTTTCATGGACTGCCTGAACTATGTTAAGCCCATTCCTGCAAAAATAAAACCAGCAACTCTCTGTTTACCCTTCAGTTTAAAATTAGCCACATTGAGCTCAGCTTGTTCACCAGCCAGAAACAGCAAGGTTATATAACACAGTAAAGATAACAAACATAGTCTTTACACTTCCAATTGAGATTTGTTTTGCTTGGGAAGTGTTTTCTCTTCCTGCGTCTGTCTAGCAACGTAAACCGCCCCCACTACTACACACAGTTTGGTGTAAAAGGCCGAACCAGAGCAAAGTCACCTTTTGTACAGCTTCACATTGGTTTCTCAGGCTTGCCAATGAGCAGAGTGCAGCCTAGAATTTGCAGGATTGATTGAAATTCACGGTGTCTCTTCATCTTTCACATCTAGACGGATTCTGATTACATTTCACGGCTGCACTCAATTACGTTCAGGTTCATCTGGGCATAATGACGCAATAAAAACCGGAACTGCCCAGAGGTGAAATTGAGATGGTGACAGCCCGAACATGGTGGCTCTCATTTATCAACTCACCCTCTTTACCACTCCCTTCTCCCGAAACGGGAGGGCAGGGCTGACTCACGCTGATTCTTCCACTGACCTGAACTGCATCAATTGTTGTGGGAACCAATCCGGAATGATAATGCCTTGAAGTCTTACCTTGAAAAGAAACCAACAGTCCTTTTCAAATATAATGATAGAACATCTTTTTCTTTTGACCAGAGATTTAAAGTTAATGCTGAGCGACTGTAAGGATAAAAAATACGATAGTTATGACCTCTTACTCGAGCTGAGATCCAACGCTGAGGCGAGGAAACAGAAAGGCTTTCACGACATCCCTAGACATTCCAGTGACGGTCTGCCCTCACAAAAGCCTGAATAATTCAAACGGAGTAAAGTAGTCATGATCTACGGTGTAGCTCGAAGGAGTATGTGATGGCGGTGCTGAGTTGAGTCACACACGCTCGGTGCAGTGAGGTAAGTTGAAGAGAGACAAAGTTGAAACTGAAACGGCGTCGTGACTTTTGATAGCCCGAGGCCATTCATCCGTCGAGATCAGACTTTCGATCCGCTTCGTTGCGCTTCTATAGTTACCAACGATATGGACACGGCAAGGACAGATTCATAAGAGTGTGAATTTGATGCAGCAACGGTGGTCATGTCGATCGTGATTCTTCCACTGACCTGAACTGCATCAATTGTTGCGGGAACCAATCCGGAATGATAATGCCTTGAAGTCTTATCTGGAAAAGAAACCAACAGTGCTTTCCAAATATAATGATAGAACTGCTTTTTCTTTTGACCAATCGGTGCGATAACATTGTTTACAAGTCATTGTTAGATTCTATTCTAGAGACGAGGTAAGCGTGTGACACTAGATATTTTCTTTTACTTTTTTGTCCTTTATAAAAAATGTATTGGCGTTGCCTTGAATGGCTCTGAGCAATTCAGTTATACGACTCAAAGAGTTCCTTTGAATAGGCTAAAGAACAGAAGCCACTCCCAGTCTTGAACGAATTTTTTTTTTTATGTAAATGAAGAACAATTTAAAACAGCAAGGTAAGTGTCAATAGAACAATGCAATTACAATAAAATCGGAGGTCTATCTGTGGGCAATCTCTCCAAAAATCTAAAAATCCTTGGCAGTAAGAAGCGTCATTGTTATGGTAAAAATAATCTGGTTTAACAAGGCAATAATTCTCGTCCGAAAGTGCTTTATATTTTAACTCAAACTCAGAAATACGCGTTTGGTTAACCTAAAAATCTATTATATTGTTATGTGGTTTAGAAAAAAGTGCATCTTTTTTGTTTATTTTATCCCCCCAAATGTTTTTGTTTGGTCCTAAATATCTACACAAATATATTTTGAAACTATTTTTTTTCAAATGTAGGAGGCATGTTTTATGCTGAAACATACAGGAGCCATGACTGTTTTGATTAGCAGCCCAGGCCTCAGCAGTCAGCGCTTAGCTGGGTTAGGCTAAGTTAGGCTAAACGTGACCTGTCAAACAATCAAACCTAATAACTAGACCTAAGATTAGATTTTATTTAAAAACCTCAAGATCAAGTAAAGAAGTCTTTAAGATATTTTAAAAATTTAAATTTTGTTCTCTGACAAATCTAGTCGTGAATATACACCTAGTAAAATGTGTACACAAGAGAATATAAGTTAGGATTGAAATACTATAGGAATTAGGAGGGTTTGAGATCGTTAATTTTGTGCTCCTGGAGAGAGAAATGTATACTTATATTCGCAATAGATTTTTTTATTTAGCATAAAAAAATCTAAATTAGATCATAATTCTGATTTAAATTAGATAAAACAATTCTTAATGTAAAATTTAGATCTAAAGCCAAACGACAGGTCTTGTCTAACAGTATGCTAAATTACGTTGCCTTGCCAAAGATGTGACGTCTATGGGACGTTGAGGGTGAAGCAAGTTTGATTAGACCTGCATGTACAAGCTCACCTACTTATGCTAAAAGATCTTTAAGTGTAGGGTGCGAAAGGTTTGCAATATTAAAAATGTAAAAAGTAATAACATGTCATGAGCTTACACTGCACTGAAAAGGTAATTTAGATAATGGCGATCATGAAAAGGGCAGAATGAACCTAAATATCCTAAGACTTGCTCAGATAAGGTGCAGAAGGGCAGGTTCCACGAAACTGAGAAGAAAACTCTAACTCATTTGGCCGGGGAAAAGATAGGGGGGGGAAGGCATGAAACAGGCGTCAATGTCTTATTTGATGAAACAACAGCAAAAGGTCTTGGGAGTCTTGTCTAATTTGTCTGGTTGTAGGTAAGGAAGTAATAGCTAAACATGTACCAAAAGTTAAATGTATGCATTATTAAAAACTGTCCTCTAACATCCGATAGTGAAGATGAAGAAGTAAAAAAGTTATGTGAAGAAATAAAAAAAGAAGTACTTAAAATCTCAGAGCATCATAATAATAATCAAACATTTCAAGGCAAAAGTTGGAGATGAAGAGGTAGAGGATGCTCTTAAGCGCAGTGGCATGGGGAAAGTAAATAGATAGTACAAAATGAATAGTTTTACCATCATAAATACTTCGTATCAAAACATCCAAACGACATTGGACTAAAAAGCGCCGGCGATAGATGTTGAGACATAATAAATTACAGGTATATATAATTCTTATTCACAAATTTATTCTAAATGGCATGAAACACTTAAATAACTGCTTGGAGTGCAGTCATGTGTAATTAATTTGAAAAAGGCAAATTAATGCTAATCCTAGACGCAGCATAGAACAGGGCCTTATTTTTCTCGCTCTTGAATTTCCTAACTCTGTTATCTTCAACCTATGCCCTCTCTACGCATACATTTTGAAAAAAAAAATTAGGGGATGTTAAAGAAAATCAATTCAAGAATGTATTTATAAAAATGCAAAAGCTAAATATAGGCATTAAAATATTCGCTATGTGCGTCGTAAGAAAATTAAATTCAGTAGCCCTGGCCGGCATAAAAATCAAGAAGATCCAACAATATTAATGAAAAAGAAGGAAGAACTAAATAGATAGGATTTCTTTAAGATCTTTTCAAAAGATGATTGGGGTGGAAACCTGAAATTAAGATAAAACCTACCAAGGCCCAGCTATCCTCAAAGAACAGTGAAAGGCTGCAATAAAGCTGCTTCTTCCTACTCTTCTTCTTCTTCTTCTTCTTCTTCTCCTTCTCCTTCTCCTTCTCCTTCTTCTTCTTCTTCTCCTTCTTCTTCTTCTTCT
>BLXT01002816.1:581214-591511 GCA_019648995.1 Plakobranchus ocellatus
GGCCAGTCTTGTTATGCAAATTATCAGACTAACTTGTCGGTGGGTAGCGCACAAACTGCGACATCAGTCTGTCAAGTTAGCCATGACATGTCGCGTTGCTTTTAGTGTGGGTCTACGCTTAGAACCAGAGTGCAAAAGTAAGGGCCGATGCGACTTGCCATGGCTAACTTGAAGGATTGATGTCGCCGTTACTGTGCTCTACCCACCGACAAGTTAGCTTGATAATTTGCGTAACAAGACTGGCCTCGTGGTTCACGCAGCAACGGTCAGTAGAATAATGCGTGGTTACGTAATGGCACCCCCCCCCCTTTCCCTTATCCAATAGAGCCACTGTCGTAAGACCAGGCTGTAAAACACAAAGGATAGCTTCAACGCTTCGACGAGATGAAAGTCGCAACCGACTTGTTGTGCTCTCCCACCAAAGAAACCTCTGGCATCCAACCATGTATTATTGGACTGGTGAACTGCTGCCTCCAATGTGAGCCTACGCTAAGAGAACTTTGTTGCCAACATTAAACTCGCGGTCTCTTGCGCGTCTGTTGTAATATTTTGCCTGTTCGGCACGCGCATGTGTCAGAGCTGTTGTCGCAATTGCCCAGCTGTGGGACAATTTACTCTTTAGATTAGCTACATACTTGTGAGCGGTCTGAATTTCCTCCTCAGCTTTCTCGTCGGTCCAGGCTTTCTGGAGTGCAGCTAAAGGCCCTTAAAAGATCTGCCGAACAACAGAAGGCTGGAGGAGAGACATGTATTAGCTGAGGGAACTTCGTAGTATGCAAATCGGGAGGTAGCGATGAAAGTATGCCAGGAATCTGGTTTTTCAATGCAATTTTCTTTAAGATGGAAATAAGGGTGCCGTTAAACCTTTCAACCTGTCCATTGGACTGGGGGTGGTAAGGCGATGTGCGGACAGGTTGGGTATGAAGTAAAGCGAGTATTTCTGGTATTAATTTTCCTGTGAAGTGTCACACGTTGTAGGTTGGCACTTGAACAGGAAAGCCAAGCCTTGAGAAGATTGAAATTAGGGATTCTACCACCTTTTTTAGAGTCAATATTCGTAAGCAGCAGAGTTTCTGCCTACATTGTGCATATGTCTATCAGCGTAAGAATGTAGTGCTTTCTCTTTCAGGACATGACTAGTGCAGACGCTTACCTATTGAAACGGCGTAGCAACGATTTGCATCTCGCCCAATGTGGCGGGAATTGTAAAACTTTTACTGTTGAATTTTTTACACTCAGGGCATGAGGCAACTAAATGGTTTATATAACTTGCGATGCCTTTCCAATGGTAAAAAGCATTTATTTCTTAAATCGTGGCACTAGCTCCCATATATCCGCTAAACGTGATATAGGGTGAACCATGGGGGAGATAAGCCTCTGGCACTAATACTTGGGTCTGCCCTTTTTTCCCATGCGGAAAAGAAGAGAGGACTTCATAAAAACATCACCACCTTGTGGGAAAGAAGTGGTTTGGGACAATTTTTAAAAGAAATATGCAATGTTTCAGCTCTTCTTGGTGATTTCCAAATTTCAGCGGCCATAGGGTTCATGGGGTTGTAAATGTGAGGGAGAGATGTGGATGTTTTTTTTCTTTCTCCCCCTGCAATGATCTTGCTCTGGTAAGAATAAGGCAAACAATTACAGGCCTTTCAGGATAGCTAAATACACGTTCCTATACCCGAGGATGAGGTCGCAGGTGGTGTCAGTCAAGACAGCTGCCTCAAACGTGCCTTGCACATACCAATTACCTACGTCGATGAACGCTACGGGCAAGGTCCATGGGTCAAATGGAGGATTACAGGCGGGTAATGTCACAGATCTGCATGTCAGCTGATCGGGGGTAAACAATGTCTGATTGTAAATGTTTGAGGAATCAAGTCCACTATCATAGAGACAAGATACTTGTTTTTCTTGTTTACTGTGACAAATTCCGTGACCGGATGAGCGATCATTTTGCTTCAAGGTGACTGTGATGGCGAGGGAGCGGAGTTTGAGCTAGGAGACGCATAAAGATCACCAAAGCGGCAAATAGGGGAAAGAGGGGAAGCAGGCAGAAAGGGGCGGGACTTGTGGCTAGGTAGGTGACAGTTAGCAGCTGTGTGTTTACTCCGACACAATATTGTATCTTGTGTGTTTGATTTGCAGTGGGTGCAAAATCTGCCTCTTGCCCTGGTAGGGGCTGGAGGTGGTTGGACCAGGCAGTAAATATTGTCCGTAGTTATGAGAATGTTGGGGGAGCATTTAATTTTTGTCGACTTTAGTGTAATGCGGGGTCGGCATTTCTTCAGACTTAACCCTTTGTTTCTGTTCGGCTTCTGAGAGTGCCATTACATACAAACCTGCCGCTCTCAACATTTCTTAGAGGGTGGTTATACCCTGTGTGTCAACATGCCTCCTTATCTGTAGAGGGAGGGAAGTTCCTATTTGCTCTGTTGTGACTAATTCCACTAGCTTATCGAAGTCATCTGTGACAGAAGTCAAGCCTTACCACATTTTAAAGTTGTGCTCTAGCCTATGGCTGAACTGGAGGAAGATTTCTTTTTTCTCTTTTTTTTTATCGATAGCAACATAACTCGCGTATGTTCAACAAGTCACTAAACAGGAAAGCAGCAATAACAAGGTACGATCTTTTTCTGTGATTCATGTTGCCAGGTGATATAATAGGCGCGGCCTTAAACAACCTGCAGTACTTAGTGCGCATGCCCACTGGTTGTGGTGAGCAGAATATGATCGGGTTTGTCTCCAGCATCATAGTCCTGAACTATCTCTACAGTACTGGAAATCGACAGGAGACCACTCGGCAGGCAGCCTTGAATAAGATGGAGATAGGTTCGTTACAGATGCCCAGTCTTCGGATAAGAGATAGCTCGTTAGTGGTGCGCAGCCCTTTAATTAGCGATAGCTTTATTAGAGATACTCAGTCTTTTAACTAGATAGATGTTCAGTAGAGATAAAAAGTCTTTTAACTAGAGATACGTTCGTTAGACATGCAGAGTATCTTATTTAACTAGAGATGTGTACTTAAATGGTGCACAGTTTATTAGCTGGAGATAGGATCAGTGAACAACCTTCCAAAAACAGATTCGTTAATTACTGAACAGATATCATCTAACAGGTGATACGTTCATTAGTGAAACAATCTTCTAACTGGAGGTAAGTTGGCTTCATCGGTGGGCTGATTCTTTTAACATGAGATGGTTTTTTTAAATAATGGATAGATCCCGCTACTAGGGAAATACTCTTATTTTAGATATGTGCGTTAATGTCTTACTCTCCAGTAGAAAATCTAAAATAGTAGTTATATGTTAAAAAAAAAAGATTTCACAGATATTATCCATTCGCGCTATAAATGAACAAAAGAGAAAATATGCCTACATTGTTTGTGCTCATGGTCCCGTATGTTCAAAGTTAAGCACAACAAGAAAGTTTGTAACGAAAAAAAAAAAAGTACTTCTAGAAAGAAAGAAAGATTGGGTTAACACGAGAAGTTTGGCAGCTGTTTGCTTGCAAGTCAACGGGAACACGTTAACTGTTTTCCCCAGATTACCAACACGCACTCAATTATTATCATAGCGATGGCTCATTCAGTGCTTTCGGTGACAAAGATGCCAACGGGAGTGTCTGGCTCACGTCCTTTATAGTCAAGTCATTTGCACAAGCGCAAAAACATATCTATATAGATGAAACTGTGATTGAGCGCTCAGTGGACTTCCTAGTCCAAAGTCAACTCGAGACTGGCTGTTTCCGAGAAACTGGCACGGTGTTCAGCTCCTACATGATGGGCGGGCTTGGCCAGGGATGGGGGTGGAAAAAACAAGACACACCACAAGGAGCACTTACAGCTTACGTCCTGATGGCGCTGATGGAAGCCGGATTGGATAGCAGCGTATGTCAGTAGTTACAAGACATGACTAAATGCAGATCGCCGCGCATGTAGGGATAATGGGTTTTACTTTATCTAAAGTTTATTGAATCAGTAAAAAAAAAACAAACAATAAATGCGCCAGACCATTTAAAATAAGTTATAAAGACAGAGAAGATCATAAAAAAATTTAGATCCATATCCATATATCTGTATTTGATAGATCTTTAAGTTGCCCTTTCGTTCTTAAAATTTTAGCTTGTAGAGGAGTTTAAAGCCAAACCTTTTAGTGATATTGGCGTCCTCATTCCACCCTACCCCCTCCATACATACGCACATACACCAACAATGCTTCCAGCCAGATTTCTATTCATGTTCCCTTAGGCATTTTGTTTGAAAGCTATCTTGGGTTTCATATATTCATACCATTTTGTTGATGATGCTTTGCCTCGTTTAATACACAAGGAAAGACCTCTGCAAGGACTAATGACAAATGCCTTGACATGTTTTTTTACTGCTACATCTGATATGTAGTAATCATAAATATTCCTGTCTCTGAATCAAACTTCTTTCTTCAGAATCAAACTATTAACCGTGGAATAAAATGTTTGCAGCGCAAGCTGCAAGTTCACAAAGACAGACTGGATCCCTACACNAGCTTTGATCACGTTGGCAAACATTAAATACAATTCTTCTAACTCCGACGCTCGATTTGCTTTCAACATAATACACGAAAAGGCCTGGAAAGATGGCAAGTCTATACTTTAGTTTTATTTCTTGTGTTTGAATGTAAAAAAAGAGAATCCTGAAAATACTGTCATATATTATTTATTACCAAAACTTTACCCTGTTAAACATATATATATATATATATATATATATATATATATATATATATATATATATATATATATATATATTTAATCTAGCGCATGACAGTGTAATCTTATCAAAGCTTTAATTTAAAACATTTGTCGAAAATGAACAGTAGTGGAACGAAAAGAATCCATTAAGTCGATACTGTAAGAAAATAAATTTGAGCGATTATTAATTAAAGTCATCAGTTGGAAGCAACTACGATTTCTAAGACATATTTTTCGAGACTAGGATTTTAAAGATTAAGAAACCACTGAAAAAAATTCAACGCAAATGCAGTAGATATTTCAACCCCCAAACACTGAGGGCCGTCACTTCGTGTGCCGAATTAGCAGGAATTCAAAGTAACAGCAAACCACTAACGAGAGGAACATAAAGATGATAGAGGGAAACCATATTTTAAAAAATAGAAGCTTCAGTGCTACATTTGATTTACACTATATATATACATATGAGAACACTAAAAAAAGAAACAGAGGTTTACAAACACTCACTAGAACTATCAAACCAGCAATTAAACATGAAAAAGGTAATACTTAGATTAAAAACAAAAAGTAGTTGAATTGTGGTATCCAACGATGAAGCATAGACTGTATCCAACGGCGAAGCATTGACTATATCCAAAGGTGAAACAATGATTATATCCAACGGTGCAGAGTTAGCGGGGAACGTACTGACATGGACGAAGCAGTGTCCCAGGGCGACACCAGCAGCAGGAACACTAGCAGTAAGAACACCGGCGACAGGAGCGCATCAACAGGGACAGCAAGAACAGGATCAGCAGTTACCGGAACAGAAATGACCGGAACAGCAGTATCAATAACATCAGTAACAGGATCAGCAGCGCCCGAATCAGCAGTGACCGGAACAGCAGTAACACAGTAGCATGGTGGTTGGCTCGAAACCTTGATATTCCCAGTACAACATTTAAAATTCCGTTTCGTAAAATAAGATTTTTACAAATAGATTTGTGGCATACTTAAACAGGGGATACAATAATCGAGACCATAATTCTTATTAAATTACAAAACGCGTGGGGGTGCATAAAACAAAAATTGGAAATCATTCTCTTAACATCGCATCTCTTTATCACAACTTTTACAACTTTAAGGCACTGATAAAAAATCTCTCTGAATGCCGTTTTATCCAGGTGCTGTTTCCTTAGAGATTACAAATGTATTAATGAAAAAATCAAATTACAATTTTCTGAGTTCTTGACAATGAAACTCATCAAAAGAAATCTACGCTAATCTAGAAGAAAATTTAAGCAACCCTCTCTCGCTACATCTGGACAGTAGCACAGCAAAAATGCAACTAACCAAATTAGCAAACATCAACATTCAACGTTATGAATATAACACTATTCACTCTCACCACACAACAAGGACAGACTAATCAGGATTGGCAACCACGGGATTCACAACTAAGGACAACTCAATACAATCTCAAAATGAAATTAAAAACAAGTTAAACTGGACAAAAACATCATACAACTACATTCACAAAAACTCACTGGAAGTAACTCACTATGCCCTAACATAAGAGGTGGACAAAGAATTAATTTTATAAGATTAATTGAAAACAGTTTTGAGTGGTCGAACATTTTCGCCAATACCTGGTCCACACCGGGCACATAAAGAAGAAATAGAAGTTTTACATGGTGATGTCCATGTAGTAATTAAATTGTCTTAAGCGTTGCTGCATGTAAGCATTATTGGCTTTCAGTTGAACGTTCTGGTTCAATGCCAATTAAATATATTGATGCGATACACATAGGTATGGCTTAAAAGACCCGCCTTAATAACTGTCCTTGACAGACAAGCACATATACTGGACGCGAGGCAATAGCAAGGCCCCCACCACAAACACCAAGTTCCATCCAAGCGCACCGTCGGCAGAAGTAGAAATGGCGTCATACGCCCTGATGTCTTACCTCCACTTTTCCCCAAACCATGCAAGGAAAATTGCCATGTGGCTTATTCGCCAGAGGAACTCATTTGGTGGGTTCGCATCCACCCAGGTAAGTTATCGAGTACATAGAATATTACAGATGCAATATCTTTCAGCTTTGCCTAGACAAGTAGGTCGGATGATTTACCGACAATGAAAAGTATGAATGCCACACTTTCTTTCTTAATCCTTGCATCCATCAATGCATCGATACTCAAAATATTATAAGAAACTTTAAGGGCATTGGATTTCTTCATAATTCTTTAACATTCGACAGCTTCACCCTATTTTCCGTGTTGAAAAGGATTTTGGTAAAGTACACATTCGTCGATGTCTCAAGCAATCCACTTAAGTCCGGAGTTTAATAAATTTTGGTATCATGCTGCCAAAATACAAATCGACCAATATAAACATTGGCAATCAATGGCCAAAATTTCAAACTCATTACACTTAAAAATACAACTTTAATCATTTTTTATCTCTATCTGACTTAAATGAAATGCTTGTGAGACCGACACATTGTTTTTCAATTAATCCATTAATTGCAAACTTGCAAAATTCTCACTGTTTTAGCTCTAAACTATCAACTCCCGTATATTCCGTAGGATACTCTGGTAGCACTGGATGCCCTGTCTCAATTCGCGGCCTCCGCTTACTCCCGAGATTCTAACGAGCTGATGGTGAAGGTCAAGTTCAAAAACACTGCTAAACCATCGAGTGTTGACTTTTATGTGTCAGACGTTGAGAACAACACCAGATTCCTGTTAAAGAGCACACCAATCCCTACCCTACCCAGCACACTCCACATTTCAGCCACTGGAAAGGGTTGTGCTCTTGTGCAGGTTAGTCAGAGAGCACATGTAGCATAAGACGTTAAAGAATCGGGGGTTGTCAAGCTGAACAAAACGACAATGAAAAAACAGTCATGTTCTTCTCTACGTCCTACCTTTTAATATGAATTATTGGTTCCTCAATTCACTGTCTTCTATATACCCGGGAAGACTGTTGAAAACGCATACATCTTTCATCTAACATCTCTTATCTGCCATCTCTCATCTTCCATCTCCCATCCCTCACTTCTCATCTCCCATCTTCTTTCTCCCACCTCCCACTGCTCATCTCTCATCTTCCTTCTCCCACCTCCCACTCTCCCATCTTCCTTCTCCTACTTCCCACTTCTCATTTTCCATCCTCCATCTCCCACTTTCCATTGCTCATGTCCCATCTTCCATCTTTCAACTCCCACTTCTCATCTGCAATCTTACATCTCCCACCTCACACTTCTTATCTCCCATCTTTCATCTCCATTTCACACTTGAAATTCATATCTCCCATCTCCTACTCCCACTTCTCATCTCACCTGCCATCTTCCATCTCCCACCTCACACTTCTTATCTCCCATCTTCCATCTCCCACCTGACACTTCTCATCTCCCATCTTCCATCTCCCACCTGACACTTCTCATCTCCTATCTTCCATCTCTTACCTCCCACTTCTCATCTCCCATCTCCCACCTGACACTTCTCATCTCCTATCTTCCATCTCTTACCTCCCACTTCTCATCTCCCATCTTCCACCTCCCAGTTCCTATCTCTAATCATCAACCTTTAAATCTTTCATGCCCCTTTTGCCACTGAATTCCAGCTCTAATCTCCTTCCTCACATCTACCACTTTTCTTGTCCCATGTCCCACCTGCACTCCTACCTCCCACTATCCATTTCATGTCTTTAACTTCACAACTCCCACTCCCAATGCCCCATCCCCCGTCATCCACCTCCCACCCACCACCTGTCATCTCCTATCCTCCACCTCCCATATCCAGCCTCTTACTTCCCACTTCCCACCCCTAGCCTAACATCTTTCATAGAACTAATTAATGAATACTTTATATTGATTGTTGTGTGTGTGTGTCTTTCTCTTCCAAGTTCATCCATAGTTCGTTTGTTAAATAATGTGCAGATTTAAATTTTGTGTATGTTGTATGTATCATACCCAGGCCAATGTACGCTACAACACACCAGCCAGACCGTACGCGAATGGAGAGAAAATTCACTTTACTTTACAAATTTCTGTGAAGCCATATCAATATGGTCTAGATGAATGTCACTACAGGACTCTGGCCATAAAAGTCAGGTGAGAGTATAGTCCTCCCCCCCCCCCCCTCCTTACCTCTCCCCAGAAGAAAGCAGCACTATCTGGATTATTGAGACCACAGGAACCTACTCATTACAGTTGGGAGAAACCACAAGCTTTTCTATTTCCCTTTATTCCCTTAACTCTCCCCCTCCCCGTTCCACAGCCTGCATTAGCATAATCCAGATGAATGGGATCACAAGATTCTGCATATTAGAGTTAGGGGAGATCACAAGCTTCTCTGTCTCCTCCTCCCTTTTTTTTCCACAGAGTCCAGAGAATTAATTTCAACTTCTTTTAACAAAACTTCGTTTGCTTGTGTGCATTTATAGTATAAAGCAATGATATGAAAAGGAAGATTAAAAAGAGATTTAGAAAAAGGGAGAGAGACAGGAGAAGAAAGAGCATAACAAAAAAAATCTGTTCTTCGTTACCCGCCATTTATGTAGCTTTGGGTAAGCTATGTGAAGCCATTCTCGGCCTATAAATCACCACTTCCTTTGCTTCAACGCTCCTTCATCTCTTTCGCGGAGGTCTTTGCTCAGCTTGAGGAGCACCTCATGGAGCACTCCGTCAACATCCCAGTCCTCTTGCCAAACGATGAGAATGTAACTTGAGGTCGGACCAGTACGTGAGGTTTTTTGGTAACTATACCTCGCGGTTTAAAGCCGCTTTGTCCATATTCTCCTTTTCCCGGATGCCCAAGCGAGAAAGAATCAAGACAAAGGAGACATGAAAATGAGATTCAAATTTTCTGATTGAGATTTTGTTTTGGATAGTTTTTACTTCGAATGAAGGCTATCGCTGTAAGACATGAAGTTTCAAACGATCAGTCAGTCCTTCATCTCCGTGAGCATCAGGGATATGCCCTCAAGCCTAGCGCTGAAGATAGATGTCAGGGGAGTTGCCTTTGAGCGAAGTGGGCCTTAGAAGATCTGCACCTGCAACTTTAGAGGCATTAGTGGAAGCTGTGGAATGATATAGCAATATTTTTAATTATTCTATAAAGAAGTCTCTTTCTTAGGGCACTTCACTGGTGATCCTCTTCTTTTTTCTCATTTAGTGAGAAGATAGAGTCCTATTAGCACATACATTGCCAATTCACTTTAGGTTGACGCCCACACTTTTTCAGTATGTGTTAAGATGCACGAAATATGTTTTGTGTCTGATTTATTTCGTTCATAAAATCAGCAAAGAGCTCAGAAACGTAATAATGGCACAGTTTAAAAAAATGTGTTTGAATATCGAAAAATGTCGATGCTAGTTTTCTACATCTGTGCTTGGAAGAGGACTAGCCAGCCTTCGTTACAAAGTCTCACCAAATCCATGTATGATGCTTTCGGGAGTCAAATTTGGAGAGAACTGGAGTGCGGCAAAGCCTCAGTAGCATGGCTCTCCCCACATCCACTCAGTATGGCCCAAACCTCGCAATAAATAAAAATCTTTTAAATTGTAGATGGCCACCAAAATGTCGC
>BLXT01002816.1:646914-660198 GCA_019648995.1 Plakobranchus ocellatus
CCACCAAATTTCCTCATAAAAAAAAGGTAACTGATAGTTCAAATTAAAACTTATACAGTGACATATACAGTAGCAAAGCAATGTGCACTACGCAAAATGTGTTACAATGCAAGAATGTGATAATTTCTCTCAAACTCGCATTCAAAGATCAAAACAATGTCATGAAATATAGCATAAAATGAACTCAACGCAACATGAAAATAAACGAACAAACGATAACAAAGCAACGGGAGAAAACGTATGTACAGATAGTAGAAAAGACGGAAGGCTTACAACTGTCACTGAACACACTCACTACTGGTGCTCATTCAAAACAACAAGACGGCACTTCTAACAAACAGGACAAAAAACTATGGAATAGTGAACTGAGCTTCCCTAAGCACACAAATAATGCTTTTAATGAATCAACATATAGATCAAGCAATTCCAATATCAGAAACTCACCAACACAGAGAAATATAATTTGGATGCAAAGTTTCAAAATGTATAGAAAAAATAAAAATACTCTCTATATCGGTGCGAAATTAACAAAGGAAAAGAGATCCTATAGAAAACAAAGTTCACTCATTCACACGCCACCACACCTCTCCGTAAACAAATATAAACAAAATGTATTTATTATTTATTTTCCTTCCCTGGACTCGCAACGCAAACCTTCAGGTTATGACATGTGAGCGATTTCTTTTATTTATTTATTTTTTTTTTAAATTAACTGCGTGCGGTCAACTTACAATACTGGTCGTCTCAACGTAGACCTTAGTCAATTATATATAATAGTGCTGTTAAAACAAAGATAACAGGGAAGTAACTTTGCAAAATGGCAATCAAAGCCTTGAAATATATCCTTAGCAGGACAAGTAATGACTTATTCTTTATATTCAATAAGTTAGGATATAATTATGGTCTCCTACTTACGAAATACACCTGAAGATGATAATAGTAACATTCTATTCAGCACAATATCACGATATGTAAGTTATTTTTTTATATGACTGTTCTCACAAACAAATTATTCTGATTAACCAAAATACGGAATCAGGCCAGTGTATACCAGTAACTGCAAATACAATATAAATGCAGCAATATGGCTAGGACCGATCAAATCAAAGTAGTAATGACTTTTACAATCTAAGTGTATATATAGAATGAATAGAAAAATATACACGAAGTTTATCCCAGTAAACTCTTGCTCACTACGAGTTTAAAACAATTTATAGAAGTGCACTAGTTAAACTATTTATGGCACAAAATATCAAGTAATAATTATTGACAAATACCTTATTTTTAGTTTATATGTGTAGCAATACTGGGGCGTCAATTATTAGCAAAAAAAAAACAATCTGAGCTGCAAAAAGGTGAAGAGCGTTCTCGCGTTTATGAATTTTATATTTATAGAAGGGGTTGAATATCTTCCCTTATGTAAAAATAGCTATGAAATTTCTTTAGATAGGGAAACTTGTAGATTAATCAGCTACAGGTGCTAGCTCGCATATAATACTGACTGTCAAAATATACAAATTAATATTAATTATTTTAGAGAGCTCAGGTGGGCCAAAATGACAAATGTGAGATATAATTTTAGCTAATTAATTATCTTGCCCGATCCGTGCTGCTCCACCTGAATAGACACTCTGGAGATTTCACTGGCTGGAACGTGACACTGACACTTAAAGCAATGTCACAAACACGCCTGACACAAGGCTTCGGGGGTAAAATCAACGGGACCTCGAAATCAGCTTTGGGTCTCCCTCGGGGCGTAGGTCTGCCTCTTGACGGGTCTCCATCTGGACGCAGGGTCTCCCTCTGAGCGTAGGGTCTGCCTCTGGACGCAGGGTCTCCCTCCGGACGTTGGGTCAGGGCTGTACCCAGCAGTTCAGGAACAGTACCACCACAGGTCGTCTTCTCCGGTTGGCCTATGGTCGCTACCCAGGCCTCGTTGTCCGACAACTGGCACACGTCAGCACAGTGTCCTCTCCGGTCCGGCACACGGTCACCACGTGGTCGCTCTCACATCAGGCTGCGGTTCTTACCCGGGTGTCCTCTCCATGTCACGACAGGAACACGCTCAGGAAAAAGGCAAAATCGACTGCAAAAGTTCTCCGTGCTTTATTGCATCAAATGTATAAAAACAGTATAAAAAACAGTGTTGACAGTTTCAAACTTCTTCCATAAGGTTTCTGGCATACAAAATATTGCTAAATATACACAGATTTTGAGTAGTTGTCGTCCTAAAGTTTTGGCTAAGGTTTCTTTCTAGGTCTAATATTTCTTGGCTATTTCTTGGCTATTTCTTGGCTGTAACAAACATTGTCTAGACTCAGGTAGATGTGACAGCGCGTGGTCAATCACTTCGGATTGAAACTCTGTAAATCTGGAGTCTAGGATTTGTTTCTATGCTAAGGAAACAGAGTTGCTTTTGATGTTAACGATCAGCCGTCTCAATCTGCACTCCCCAACTGTGGGTCTCTTGCTTGCCTCAATAATTAGGCGACCTTGCACCAAAGGCCTAGTTTCGCCTACTCACGTTATCTTGCACGCAAAAGCGTCACAGTGAGTGAATTCTCCTACTCTTTCTCAAGAGTGAAGGCTAATAGCCCTTACTCGGCTAAGGAAAAAAGTACTAGTGACTAGCTATGCTTATTAATGCTTATTCGACATTATTTTCAGGCGATCAAACTTTCATTCATATGCTGTAATAAAGCGCATGGTTGGTACCGTTGACACTTAATAAAATATTTTTATGCACCTCTCACTTTCTTCTACATTCAACCACGACAATGATCATCATCATCATCATCATCATCATCATCATCATCATCATCATCATCATCATCATCATCATCATCATCAAAATGCTATTATAATGAGAGAGGCGGGCCACTCTTCTACGTGAAATTTAGTAATAAAGGAAAAAAAGTAGAAAATGAAAGAGTGAAATGATGGGGAAATGAAAAAAAAAACATAGGAAAAAAACAACTTTTTAGAAAGTTATGGGAGAAGAGTATTAGACAGCGAAGACAGTAAAGCAAAACAGGATCGATTTGGTTAAGCTTGGATAACTTATTTCATTTCCGCTGTTGTACTGACCCAGGATCATGAAACACAGGAAAGATGCCCGGAGGTTGACCAGTGATTGGTTGTCTTTTTGCGTGGAGTGTTTGCTCATATCTCGGCGGCGCCAGAGACTCACACAGACAAGCACAAAGATAGTCAGGTTTGCGAACACTATCAGAGCCACGGGCAGAGCAAGCTCGTACTTAAACACCTGTGAGCCCATCCAGCAACTGATGGCGAGCAGGGAGGGCAGTGGCGGGGAGTGACAGAGAGGGAGAGGGGATGGGGGATCAGAAAAGGAATAGGTTATAGGCTGGAAAACAAGTGGCTATAACTGTTAGGGCAATCGTAATGTAAAAGTTTGAAAAATGGAAAGCTTGTCGGTTACATAAATCAATCAAATTTAAATAAAAAGACACATTTGATATTAAACTTAAAATATTAATATTGCTCTAAAACACAAGAAAGTTGAATGCATTGAAGTCAAGATGGAACTCTGCAAAGTGTTAGGGGGAAAGTCAACTTTAGAAAGATACCCACAAATCAAGTAAGTCGACTCGACTTTCTTTACAGTTTTTTTTTTTTTTAATTTTTTTTAACCCTTTTTTATTGTGAAAGTAATGAACGCTTGTCATTTAACCCTTTTTTTCACTGATATAACTCATGTTCGCCGTCTGTCAGGAATGGTCAGCCGTGATTGTTTGACCAACTACTTCATTAAGCTTATCATCGTGGCCTGTGGCCGCAGATAGTGTTGAGAGAGTGACAGTCTATGGCCTGAAAGTTTCAACATATTAGTGGGAACTGAAGAAGAAGAAGAGAATTAAACTACAAACAATTCCGCAATGCAGAAAAAGAGCAGTGACCACTGAGTATTTACTATAGAACTGCTGGTTCCATGATGACATCAGACTGCAGATGAGGACTGAATCAACAGCAGACAGAGAGACTTCAATGTACAGTGAGATTCACAGGAGCTACAATTGCCTAGCTAAAAGACAGGATAAAATGAAGAAGAATTTCTGCATGAATCTTTTTCCCCACTGATCATGAGACATACGATGGTTTCTGTGGCTGGCGGTTTATGGTGTTCCTTTACTCTGAGCGGCAGCTGCAACATCTTCCATTGGCTAGTTGCTCGAAAGATGTTAAACAAGGTCAACGTTCAATGTTACAAAGATTTTATCTCTATGGAAACTTGAACAAGTTTTCGAGCTTGATGAGAAATATAAAGAACCTATGCGCAGCAATCCTATTTTCAGCATCCTTTTTTAAATCCTTCATTATCTAAATTCATGGTATAGTTCGGGGTAGGCAGTAGTTGAATGACCGGATTCTATAACTCTATAGTCTACGCTTTGAAGCAGAATGTTCCTGCTGATTAGGCTAGCACTGGAGCATCAATGTAAGTAGCTTTAACTCTGGGTAAGAGTGTCGAGAATGCCACAGTTTCAGCCTTGATGGATTGAGTCAAGACGCTTCCTCTAAGGCAATAGTTCCGTCTATATCGAGCTGGAGGCTAAGTAGTTTACAAATACCTGCACCTGCACACTCATACGTTATCACCAAATCTATGATTCCTACACCTGTATTTGAAACTGTTTCACAACAGTGAGTTTGAGCCACATTCGACACTCTGACATCTTTTGGGCTATTTCGATTGATAATGAAGCATAGTTTCGATTGATGAAGTGAAATTATACTTTACATGGCTGGCATTTTATACATACACACACTCAACCACTTGCGTGCGTGTGTTTGTAATAATTTATATGTTTCAATACTTACTAGTATTTCCCTCCCCTGTACAGTTCTGGGTCAATGGCCAAAGTGGTAATCACTGGAATGGCAGGAACACCTTAAAGGGAGAAAGGCGGGTACGGAGGGCAGGGATCAATTTGAAGAAATCAAAATAAAAGCAAGAACTTGAAGCCTCTGTACTTTAGCCATGAAAATAGCGGTAAACTTTAAAGAGCATCTCACGTACCATTTGTCCGATAAATCAATCAATCATGGACATAAGATTTTTATGCCTAAGATACTTGGCTCACGAAAACTGTCTACACGTTTTAATTTCTTATCCTATTTATGTTTTCCCTTATTTTGTAGTTTTGAAAAATAATTGCATCTTACTTTGTCTCGTTCACTTTAGACGTTCAATGTAATTATTCCGTAAACTATGATTGATGCAAATCGTAATAGTTTAGTTTGAGTCTAGTTGGGTCAGCATCTCGCGAGGAGTCTGCTTTTGTCAAAATTTATCTTTCATTGTTTTTATTCCTCATAAACAGCGCTTTAGCTGCATTAAAGTCCTGTCAACTGTAGTTAGCTTTCCTTTAGCTTTACAAGTAAAAAAAGAACTCAGTTTTATCATTATTTTGAATTTAGGGATTTGAGAATTCATACCATAATGTATTATTTATAATATGCACTCACACGCAGATTATAACAATTATACTGAAATACTTTGTTTTCTTTCTATAGGGTTGCTTTTATATCCCAACAAATTAAACCACCATTGTCCTTATTAAAATGTCCGCCTCCTTTCTTAACACTAGACTGGCTTTTGCTTGCTGTGCGTGTTGAGCTTACCCCAGCTTAGGAAGGCCGTTTTCCACCAGAAGTGGCTGAAGTTGGAGGTCATAACCTTCACCAACAGCAAATACTGCAGGATTCCTTCCATCAGCATCCACAGGAAAGAAGCAAGGATAAGATAGTGAAGAATTGCAGCCGTAGCTATACACGGTCCATGGTCAGATGTCCGGTCTATTCCGGCCAGAAACACTATCCAAGAGAGGAGGAGAGCTGTGGACAGTTGGAGCATCACCTGCTGCGGGTGACTTTTCCTCAATTTTCTGAACGGTAGGAAAAAATAAAGTTGCTAGTAGTTTTTGTAATTTGTAGCATGTCTTCAAACCTCATGCATCTGTACAACATTCGTTTGTATTTTTCTTGGAAGTAGGAAAAAAAATCTGCGAGTCATAACTCTGAAACACATTTTCATCCCAGCCTAATTGCTTTTAAACTACATGTATTGATAAGGCGACAAGTGCAACTTGGGACGTGTCTCACTTGTTCGCTTAACCAGAGAAAGTTTCATTATTACACTTTTCTATCAGGGATACACAGGGGCCAAAATGTGACAAAAATGTGTTTATCCCTGAGATATGCAGGAGCGTCAACGGTGTGTTGTCGAGCCTGCCACATGCTCCTGGCTGGACGAGGAGGTGCAAAAAAGCCTGACATCAACTGGCAGTGGCCGATATAAGTGGATTTCGAATTTCAGAAAAATAATACTTTGGCTCTTTCAGCCAAGGTCAAGGGAGGTTTGAAGAAGGCTCGTTATCTGAATATTGAGTAAAATTTATGGCCTAATGAACTATTCTACTTTAGAGATACGTCTTAATCTGCTTTAATGTCTTTGGATATAAAATATACTAATTCTTATTGATGCGTTATCATTATTGCTGTCAATTGATCTCTCTCTCTCTCTCTCTCTCTCTCTCTCTCTCTCTCTCTTTCTCTCTCTCTCTCACGCTGGTTCTCTCTCTCTCTCTCTCCCTCTCTCTCTCTCTCACGTTCATTCTCTCTCTCTCTCTCTCTCTCACTCTCTCAATATCAATATTTTCCTTTTCCTCTCAATAGCCTCCTTTTACTCTTAGTTTTAAAAAATCCTGACAATTTTATTATAGCCTATTGTTAGTGAATTCTAGTCAGAACTGTCACGTCTTTTGATGATACACTTCTAATATCATACTGGTATCTATTGAAATCAAAACGTTTCATATTAGAACATGGAAAGGATAATCCTACCCCTCCCCCCCCCCCCCCCTTTTTTTACACACACACACACACACAAATACTTTTACCTAGTTCGAAAACAGTGATTGAGTAAATAAATAATCTTGTAACGAGCTACAAATACCATACCCTGAATTCTGAAATACGTACTTTATACAAAGGAAAGAGAGCATTGAGAGGGCGATTCCGATGATGGACACAATTAAACCGGCTAGAATGATGTAGCCAAGGGCTTTTTTGTGTTCCAGCTGGGTCTGGTCGTAAAAAGTCTGGGAGGAGAAAAAAGGGTTAGATTGCATTATAAAGTACCATTTTGATAGAATCCTATTCCCTCGCTTTTCAACATTAAGAAAACTTTGTAGCTAAATTGTTCCCTTTGCACTGCAGTGGGTATAGGCATCGGTTTTAATGGTAAATGCTAGTGATAGTTTTTGATCGCTGGGCCAAATAATACGCCTGATATTGTAAATGCCAGTGACAGTTTTTGATCGCTGGGCCAAATAATACGCCTGATATTGTAAATGCCAGTGACAGTTTTTGATCGCTGGGCCAAATAATAGGCCTGATATTGTAAATGCCAGTGACAGTTTTGGATCACCGGGCCAAATAATACGCCTAATATTGTAAATGCCAGTGATAGTTTTGGATCACTGGGCCAAATAATACGCCTGATATTGTAAATGCCAGTGACAGTTTTGGATCACTGGGCCAAATAATACGCCTGATATTGTAAATGCCAGTGACAATTTTGGATCACTGGGCCAAATAATACGCCTGATATTGTAAATGCCAGTGATAGTTTTGGATCACTGGGCTAAATAATACGCCTGATATTGTAAATGCCAGTGATAGTTTTGGATCACTAGACTAAATAATGCGCCTGATATTGCCTGGGTTGTAGAGCGACCCTTCCTGCAGTCAATCAATGTTTTATATTATAAAAGGTAGCTGATATATTTCTTTGCTGCAATTCTAACAGTGGAAAAAAGGCCAACTCTTATCGCAATAGACTGCACCATCCGAAAAGACGTTTCTGCAATTTAGTTTGATTGATTGGGGGCCAGGGGAGTTTTGATCACAGAAAAAAGGTAACAAAAGTTGGTGGCACAATAGATAGCTAACCCGCCCTGAGATCTGAAGGGACTTTTTCTTTGTGTCGAGAGCTAGAGTTCAAGCCAGTCATCGGTCACATTGCTGTGGACAGCCTATCTGAAAATATGAAAAACAAATAAAACAAACAATCCAAGGTAGTAAGTTAGCTCGGCTAACTGCAAGATTTTTAAAGAATCAAATACTGGTGTGATATGGGTAAAATATCACAAAGCTTCCTGCTCTTGTTAATTTAACGATTTTACTCCGTGAATCTCTCGCTTTACAGGAATTTCCAAAGCAACTTACCATTAGAACGGCGAAGTTCGCCAGATGGTTGCACTGGCAGATAATTCGCCCTTGCTCTGTTTTGCTATTTTCATATCCTTCAGGGTTCCAATCTCCAAAACCAGAGTTAGCCGAATAGTCCCAGAATTCACAAGATGTCTCAAACTTGTCCTTTTCATCAGGTTGAATCAGGCGCGTGGGTTTGAACACGGCGACAACCTTCCTGCCACGGAGATCTTTGACCTGCTTACCGTCTACCAAGAGCTAAGAAGCGGTTGAAAGAAAATCAATCAAGCCTTCTGAGTAACTGCTAAAACACTATGTAACACAACATTTTTTAAATCACACGGGAAAAAGCCCAATCTATGTCTAATGAAAGATAAACATATGGTTTCTAAAAGTCCATCTAAATCTAATCCAGTTTCAATTTTACTGGTTTTTCTATAAGCAAACTAAATCTACTGTAATACTTTCACTCTAGAGCATACTTTCGGATATCTAAATCGTTTTTTTAAATCTAACTCTTGAAAATGAACACACCAAGCTGCTTAGAACCCTGCATATTGATCAAGATCCCTAGCTTGTCCACCCTCATTGTGCTTTTTTCAGGTATCTATAAATAAACTTGTTCCTACCATTTTACTATTAACTTTTACATTTGTCCATACATCGTTAAAATATATGTGAAAAGCAGCATTTAGTTGTTCGATAGGCTAAAAAAACTCACAATAATAACTCTGAGAGTGAGTTACATCCTTTTAGGTCACATAGTGATTACATTTAAACGCTGGTAAAATTAGATGTGAAGTCCTGATTTCTCTGTGGTATACGTACAATTCGCCATTGGTTTCCTCACTGTTTTTATTTTTGCCGGGTGTTAAGAGACCTATTTAGTCAATTTATGCCTTACACACTCCGAGCGGCAGATAAAATTCGTTGGCACAGACTCAGAAACAAACTCATCACTTTCCTTATGGTAGCCAAGCGCTCCATCTATTGCGCCACTGCCTACTCTCAAATAGTCCTTGACATCGCATTTAAATTGTTTGTTTTCTCCAGTTCCATCTCTAAACAAAGTGCTTCATATTTCTGTCAGTTGCCTTAGATACAGACTCAGAAAACTAACTTCGCTCTTACTTTTTAAACATTAATTGTTGCTCCGCTTCACGTTCGCTAGCCGAAATTATACTGTTATCACGAATGTACATCAACTTCTGCCACACTTTCCTAACTCTCGCACCAAAAGTTGAGTTTGAAATTTATAAGATTAGAAAGTCTGTGCCAATGGTAGCTGATATTACTTATTTAATTTTCTTAACATTGACTTAGCGGCCGTCAAATATACTGTGCAACGCCTTTCACTATGTTATTAACCCCTGCTACCACGCTATTCAGTTGGCTACCAAGACAGATGTCCAAGGTTCGAATCCAAGTCTGGGCCTAGTCAATTTTTTTATTGTTCCTCTGCGTCCACCCAGCACTAAATGGGTAGCTTAAGAGCTGGCGAAAGCAAAGCTGGCGAGGAAAGCAATGGCAAACTAGCTCATTATGCCGTATGCCAAGAAAAATCAGGACCCTACTCCTGGACCCCCGATGCTTGGCCTATGTGAGACCCACTTTGCATTTTACTTAACACTCTATTAACTCTGCTACCACTCCACTGCACGTATCTTTCTCTTGATCTACCTGTGCTGCAATGACGCCACTGTTCAGCGTTCTGTTTTGTCCTCTGACCGTTTGACTTTTACTTGCAGAAGCGGCTTGGCTGTATAACCGGGTATCTTTGTACACATTCATGACCAGACGGACGGAGGAATTGCTTTCCTCGTTGATGTAATTCTGCTTGGTTAGATTAAATTGGAGGCGTAAGAAAATCAGCGTACCAAATGCCATAAAAACTCCTGAATTGTAAAACTACAGTGTGATATCTAACTGCAAAGCAGCCATTAATCAAAATTACAAGTCATTGCTGTTCAATGATAACAAACAGTATGTACAGAACAAACAGCTGACGGGATGCTTCTTCAGAGTTTCTAGGTAGAGCAAGGAGTAGCGAAACATGATCTCACAGAGAACGCCACATCTGGACATTTGGAAAACTAACATTCCCTTGAATGGCAATGTTTTCCATCTCCAAAGGGACGTCAATGGCACAATGGCTGGTAACGCCGCCCTGAGATGTGAGAGATCCCTTTTGTCACATGCTCAGGTTTGAGCTTGCTACTGACACCTGGACCAAACAAGGGCTCAAAAGCCTGAGATCATCTTGTTGTTGTTGAATTATATGCGAAAAAAAACTAAACAATATCTGGCTCTAATGCGGTAAGGCAATCAAGTACAAAACGAAAAAAGAAAAGATCTTATATTTCATGCATGTTAAAATATAGGAGCAAAAGTAATGATGCGTCCAGGTATAAATGTTTTGTTTCATTTAAAAGAGAAACTAGGCTAGAGCTATCAAGATAAGATATGGAAATTTACAAGTGTTTGTTGTTGTTGCTTTTGTTTTTAGTGCCTAATTTTCTGTTTTAGAAAATAACTTTAGAACCAGCAAATTAAACTCAGAATGAGGATTTTTTTTTTTTTGCAGATGACAAAATAGTTAGATTTTCAAAGCATTCTTGCCGACGTTTACTCGATCTGGGAAAACTTTGCTATCCTCTGATTACTTCGTATATCATCAAAAAGGAGACGTGAATAATCTTCGATATTGTTTCATGTACCTACCCTTAGATTGCTATATGATTTATATCTGACATTACAAACAGAAGCGTTTGTGCCAGGCATTACGAGGAAAGGCTACATGTACCAGGTATAAGAAACAGGTATACCTGACATTACCGAAACAAGCTGCATGCAGCTGGCATTACCAAGAGATGATAAAACATATGATATTACCCAGAGATACTACATATACCTGATGTTACCAAGAGATACTACATATATCTGACATAATCAAGATATGCTTCATGCACCTGTCATTACCAAAAGATGATAAAATACATTACATTACTAAGAGATGCTACTTATACCTGGCATTACCAAGAGATCATGCACCTGTGATTACCAAGAGATGATACCATACATGACAATACCAAGAGATGCTATATATACATGAATTACCGAAAGAAACTACATATTCCAGGCATTACCAAGAGAGGCTACACTTATCTGCGATTATCGAGATATGCTTCACGCACCATGCCTTTCCAAGAGAAGCTGCATAGACATGGCATTACCAAGATCCTACATATAACTGGCATTATTGAAAATATGCTACAATTACCCGCCATTTACCAAGATGTGCGACTTGTTTCTGGCATTTCCAAGACAAGGTACATTTACCTGCCATTACCAAGGTTTGTCACATGCAGATGACATTACCAAGATGTGCTGCGTGTACCTGACATTACTCAGGTATGATTCAAGAACCCTGCATTATCAAACGTTGTTACATTTATCTGGCATGGATAAGAAATTCTACATATACCTAGAAATACCGAGATATACTACATTAATATGATTGTCTACATGCAACTAGTATTACCAGCAGAAAGGTGACTGTAACATTAAACTGTATGATCTCCAGTTATAGGGATGTAGTTACAGATTTATGTCAGGACCCCCGTAGTTTCAGTAGCTTTAACCAAATTGATTACTAACATTACCATATACACGTCTCACTTTGTTCTAGGCCAAATTGGTGGCTGATTGAAAAGTGTTTCTCTGATATGTTCTTTTCCAGTCTTAATTTCCTACAAGAAAAGTTTGGTTACCTTTTAATTCTTTGCAAGGATCAGCGTCGAAGTTGACCAAAGCAGCTATAGTTTTTCGAATGTCGTTATTTTTTTTCATCCGGGTAAAAGAAGTGCATAAATATGATCATACTCATGTGAAGCAATTGTTTAAAGACGGGTTTTTATCGACTGTTAAAATGGGCATCTTTTGAAATTTAACAATCGAATAAAAGAAATTCAATTTGATACACATTATCTGCTTTTTGATGTGTGCAATGTTTTTGTTGTTGCTGAGAAAAAGCGTGGAAACCTCCGTAAACATACTGATTAAGGTATGTTTGCATACAAAAATTATTTAAAGACTTTGTTAAGGCAAGTATGTAGGGGCCTTTGTGTCAGTAAAGTGGCATGTGAAAGCACTGACTTAATTTCAAAATATCTTGAGCCATATGTCTGTATCAATAGTACGTCACGGCGTAAAAACATTGACCTTTTATCCATGAATCATAGAGCAAGATAATTATATAGAGAACTGTGTGTAAGTAAATGTGAAAGATGCACATTGACCCACTTTCATAAATCTTTGAGCCAAGTATGTAGAGACCTTTGATTCAAAAGAATGTCATGGATACACATATAGCTACTTTCATGAATTCTTGAGTCATGAATTCAGATACCTTTTTTCCCAGAATCATTGAGCCAGATATGTAAAGACCTCTGTGTGAGTAAATGTGAGAGATGCACATCGACCTTTTTTTCAGAAATCTTTGAGCCAGGTACACAGAGGCCTTTAAATCAGTAAAACATTTCATGGATACAACACTGAGCTACTTTCACAATCTATTGGAAAGGTGTAGGGAGGTAATTATGATAATAAAAAGTTACATTTAAATTCTGATATACTTTAAAATTTGTCGTAGAAACCTCCGAGTCGGAACAATTACACTAAAACACATTGACTTGCCTTTAAAGTTTTTTGGGGCAGGTATATTCCAGTCAATGTGTTACTGTAGTTGATGTCTTCATCGGCGAACTGTGTCTCTATTTGGTCATGCACCAGATCATCGTCATCTCCCCGTGCCAAAGACTTAATTAGAAAACAAGCATGGGACATTTAGAAGTTGAGTTTAAAGAAGAAAAAATAATGAAGCGCAGACTTTGTTCTGGTTGTTTTCGACACTGTTTCTTAAATAATTCCAGTAAAGAACAAAAATCACGTTTTTTTTTTTTGTTTTTTTTTTTAAGTTTAGTTGTTAACACTGTCTATTCGTATAGAGTATGCATATGTACGTGATACGTTGTTATAAATAACTCT
>BLXT01002816.1:663684-676875 GCA_019648995.1 Plakobranchus ocellatus
ATTATTATTATTATTATTATTATTATTATTATTATTATTATTATTATTATTATTATTATTATTATTATTATTATTATATTCATAGAACACATGGAAATGTACTCCTACCTGTTACTAGAGTTTGCGCGCGTCTTTGATGAAACCAAATCATTGTCCACGGGTAAGTCACTGATCAAACTGACAACATCTAGAGCATCCTGCACGGATGAGGGTGACAGCGTCCGCTCACTACCGTCTATCTGCTGGAGAATATCAGCGATGATGGACAAGTCTTTTGTTGTGATTGATGTGATACTTTCCAAAAGATTCTTGACTTCTTTGATGGCATTTGTCACGTTTTTCTGCTTGCTCTGCTCAAACTGGATTAAAAAGGAGACCATGTGTGAGTGACGGAGAGTGGGAAAGAGAAATATTTAGATAGGAGGAGGAATAGAACAAAAAGAGAGAATGAGAGAGAGAGAGAGAGAGAGAGAGAGAGAGAGAGAGAGAGAGAGAGAGAGAGAGAGAGAGAAAGTAAAAATTAAATCAATGTAACACCATGAGTATACTCTTGATAATCTAAGTACAGTGTTTATTTGCGTAATCACAAAGTTTCTATCCTTGCCATTATCAAAAAGGCAAAACAAAAGACAAATATAGAAGACCAATTCTTCGCTGACGTTACCAAGCTAGAGGCAGACACTGCTTGAGTGTGTACAGAAGACAGCAGTATATACTCATCTGACTTATAGATAACATCATACAACCCTACAGGAGAAACCTGAGGCTGAAAGCAAACTGGGGGCAGCAGTTCAGTTGTTCAATTTCACAGCTGCCAAACGTTTCGTACCATTCAAGTTTCTTGGTGCAAAAGTATACTAAGTCAACTGTGACTTTCTAGTCAACCCGTCGCGGCGACATGTTTTTGTATTACACATTTGCGGAAAAGACTTGGGGAGAGGGAGAGGAGGGGTTAGAAGTTGCAGTTAGATGACCACACATAATTCTACTGATCTTTGCCGCGCAAGCCACCAAGCCAGTCTTGTAACGCAAAGTATCAGACCTACTTGTTGTTGGGTAAGGTGACTGCGACACACAATTCTTCACTTAAGCTATCACAAGTTAGCGTCGCCTCTTATATGTTTCTAGCATAAGATGTAGTCCTAAGATTACGTCACTTACCACGCTCACTTTCTCTCCATTGATGGATAAGGATGGTGGGGTCGTTACTGTCTGGTGAGTGCCCCTGGACTGGGTCACACCTGTTACTTTTAAAAACTCAAATTGAATTGCGCCAGTATTTAAGATAACTGAGAACATTCCTACACTATAAGACTAGACTATTTTTTTCCGAGGAATCTGCTCACTTACACCAAAGGGCTTGATGATGATTGTAAACTTGATGATCCTCTTAAATGGGGAATAACGAACCTAATCCAAAAAGAAAAAAAAAATAGCCAGCTCCAAAGTTTTTTTCGCACAAAGCAAGGATTACAATTGATTATGAAATACATAGTAGGATAAGGCTCACGCTATATCGGGACGAAGTACTCCAACCAATCAGGCATAGAAATAGACTTACAATACACACACCAGCACACACGAAAAAAAATCATGTGGCTGGCGAGATAAAGAAAGTCAAATTCAGGACTGGTAAGACTGTGTAGCAGACGCCATCAGAAGATGTATCACCTCCTCCAAGCCACTTTGCTGACCGCCGTCAGACAATTTTGTCTTCCCTTTATACCCAACAGAACAGGCGAAAGAGGGAAAGACAGTTAGGTTGTGAATAGACACCACGTGAGATAGAAATCTCGTATAAATGTAAAAGAAACGGTATCTATGTATCTATGTATGAATTGAAGGACTAAATAACGAAGTAGCATTGTAGTTTGGGCTTAGTTTTTAAATGTAGTTGGGACATCCTTGAACATGAAGTGCATTTAGTATAAATGCTGAAATCCACACCCACTGTCGATTGACTTCGATGTAGCGCATCGAATCTGTTGCTATAGGTAGTGTGGTCTCCACTGTTGTGCTGATCAGACTTTGCTTCGTATCTGTTGCCGAAATTTCTGTGGTCTCCACTTTTGTGCCAGTCTGACATTGCCTCGTATCTGTTGCTGAAATTTCTGTGTTCACCTCTATTGTGCCGGTCTGACATTGCCTCGTATCTGTTGCTGAAATTTCTGTATTCTTTTCTATTGAGCTGGTCCGACTGCGTCGTATCTGTCTTCATTCTTTTTGTCGTCTCGTTGGTTGTGTTGGTCTGATTTTGCGTCGTATCTGTTCCCTAATTTTCTGTGGTCTCCTCTGTTATGCTGGTATCACCGGCGCGTCTTATCTGTTGTGAACGTTCCCGTAGTCTCATCCATTGGATTAGGATTACAAAACAGAGAGTAAGGTTCGAGTCTCCACTAGGCGAATCCACTGTCTTTGATACAGCTCAGAGTAACAATGGGATTCTTTCCGTCTAATGAATACAAACACTATTTCACGTCAAGTATCAATTTGATGTCTTGAACTACATTATACAGGGTTTTCAAATATTGACACTTTATTGTATAATAGATATTCAAGTGATGCAGTGAAAAAAAATCTTTGGAGGGGTTATTGTTTTCTTTTTTTTTTCCGATCAGGTTAGTTATTCCCCCTTTACGAGATTCATCAAGCTTTATAAATAAAAAGGGAAAACGCATATCCCAAAAGGATTTTTTCTAGGCTTCTGAGACATGAGAAATGAACATTTCAACGTTGACTCATCGAAATTATTTTAAGATATATATATATTTAAGTTTTTCAATAACAAAAACAAAATAAACCAAAAGGAAACAAAAACGGCAACATATATAAATTCAAAATTCCAAAATTTCTTGTTTTATTTAAATTGTCATTATTATTGTAATATAGCTGACAACAGAACACAAAGAAATTAATAAATATATATAAGGTCCAAGTGCAGCGTGCTAACATGCATATAAGTCACTAACTGAGAATTGGCAAAGAGAGCAAGCGAGAGAAAGAGAGAGAGAAGAGAGAGAGAGAGAGAGAGACAGAGAGAGAGAGAGAGAGAGAGAGAGAGAGAGAGAGAGAGAGAGAGAAATGGAAAAAAAGTTCAATGAGTTATCAGCACTAGAAAAAGCAGAAAACAGATCATGAAACAATAAGAGGGGGGCAATTACAATTCTAGCAGACACTTTCCGAGGATTCAGAACATCTAGCAACAATTGAATAGATTGAAGGCAAGTGCAGTGAAGGCAGAGGGAGAATCGCTTTTAGTGAAAGTCATAATTCCTAGGCCGTAGGGAATGATAGCAACAACCGGCTTATCAGATTCACAGAGAACAAGTTTAGTTGGACTAGGGAACCGAGATCACCAATGCCTTTACCAGTCAAGGGACCTACAGAAAGAAAAGAATAAGTCTTCACTCTATGCACGATGAACACTTTGGTTTTCTTCACCTTGTTCACAATGACTTCCCTGGTATCCCGGATCACAGCCTTGTGTACATGTTCCATCTACATGATGACAGGGATCACCCTGCCCTGCACAACTGGCATTGCAGGACTGTGAACAGCCAGGGCCATACTTTCCTCTGGAACATTCTGACAAAAAACAGGACATAACTCGATACTAAACTATAGATGATTCAACAATACATTGCATTGGGCTTTTCGATTTTCCTAAATTGTTATCTGCGTGAGGTATCAATGTTTAAAAAAACCCTCTTTGAAAGCAAAACTGAAAAAAACATGTTTCTTAAAAGCGGGAGAGAAAATTTTGTAGCTAATGAATTTTTTGAGTGATAATGCTTTAATTATTGAAGCCGTCGGATGATTCCTTTGAATAAATATCTAAAAAAAGAAATTATGAACATTTTTTTTTGGTTCGAAAAGGCTACATTTATACAAAAACATGAAATCGTATCGGAAATTAAGGCGCAAAAATAGCTAATGATATCATTTTTAACATTCAGACAAGCAGGCAAACCAACTGACAATTCCCTTCGAAACGGATGTATTTCTATATTTCTTGATAGATTTCTTTTCCTTCCTTTGTCTCTCTCTCTATCTCTCTATCTCTCTCTCTCTCTCTCTCTCTCTCTCTCTCTCTCTCTCTCTCTCTTTCTTTCTCTTTCACAACGATTTCCTGGGAAATTTGTAATATCTAATGCCAATGATATTATCTAAAATAAATTTTTCCCCCGAATATTGGAATTAAAGCTGCTTTCATATATATATATGAGAGAGAGAGAGAGAGAGAGAGCGTATAAACACTTGTATAAGAATAATTTTGAGACTTTTTAAAAATCTATTGTTTTCAATATATTGATTAGAAAAATAATCAGTTTTACACGATTTGAAGTTGGACTGCATGTTGAGAATTGAGAATCACTCATTTTGCTAACCTTTAAAAGGGCCTGTCTTAAATGAAGTTAAAAAAAAAAAAAAAAAAAACATTCTACAGTGCCTCCTCCACCAACCTCATATAATTTGTAAAGTTGAATATTTTTTTCACATTTAATAATCTTTCAATGGACTACTCTTTTCAGGTCGTTAAAGAATACTTTTCCTGTTGATGAAGAAAAATATACACAGCCTTAAAATCTCAGTTGCGTTTCATCTCAGTACCACAATAATTCTATGAAAAGGAATAAAGGGATCACACTTCGTAATGAGTCGTTTGCTTTAATAAATTGTTGGCAAACTACATGACTCTGATATTTTAGAGTTTTTTGTTTTTCAGTACACAACTATAGTAGATCTTCCAGTATGTAGATGGCAAAGCTAGTTATAATTTTAACATCATTAATAACGTATTAAAAAGAGCCACATGTAAGATATTTTGTTTTATAAATCTAAAATTTATTATACTTTTCAGACCACAATTACAGAAAAAGATGGAAATCAGCCAGCTCTGTGTTTTGAAAAATGATGCTGTGCAAAAAATCTTCTTTCTTCATTAAGTACAGCCTCAAACACAATAACATTAAGTACAGCCTCAAACACAATAAAAACGATGTTCTCTTTTGTTTTCTTGTGGAGAGGAAAAAAAACCCTCAAAAAGTGTGGTGGTCAGCACCACTGCACTTGTACAAATCATAAAAAGGTACCTAGGCGAAAACGCTTCACGAGGAAACCAAGACTAGTTTGCTATTTGACTCTAAAGTCACCATTAATGTGCGTGATCGAGCGGACAATCGTCTATAGCAAACAATACAACTGGTGAAAAAAAGCTCTTTTCTAATTGCTGAGGCTGATCCAGATAAACGCTCTGGTCTTCTTCAACAAATCAAAGCACAGTGGTGCACATTTCGACCGCTCCGTGCTACAAAACAACTATTTCTCAAGGTTTGTGGGTCATGGACAAATGTGCTGAAGATGCATGCATTTTAAGTTTGCATCTTTCTCCTTTTGTCTAATTACATTTTGTTTATTCCATGCTCACTACATAACTTTCTCCAGGGTTGTTATGGCCTTGTCTTATGCTCTTCTTTTCATCGAGTGCTAGGAATAACATGACAGTGCATTCCAAATACCATTTTTACGGTCTCGAATGGATTGTTGCTGCACACTCTGGTGGCTAAAGAAAGGATATTTCGTGACTTCACGCTGCTGAGGAGGGGAATTGAGTGCAAGCTGTTGAAAACTGGTTTATCACCTTTGCTATGTTAATTCATGATGTGTTGTGATGGCTGCGTCTTCTGCGAGGAGAGGTTTCCTTATAACCGACAAGGGAAACTGAAATCGGCCTGTATTGCCACTTTTACGGACGCATTTTTCGCCAATGACCGCAGAAACTATCAAAATAAATCAAACCGCTGTCTATAAACTGCGTCTTTGTTTTGGGGAGTTAGGGCTAAGTGAGATAAAATAAAAAATTTGACATGGTATATAGAATAAAAAAGTGGCAAATAGAGCAATGTTGCTGTTGTTTTTAAGAATCCCCCCTCCCCCCCCCAAAAAAAAATATATATACAAACACACACACACATATATATATATATAATTATATATTTGGCCAAACAAAGTTAGGAGTCAAGCTAAATTCGAAAGCTGTAGGCGGCATTAACAGCCTTGAGTTATGACTCACCATTGAGCACAATGCTCAATCAAGTTTTTCCTTCGTGGAGTTAAGGTTAAGGAAAANGGGGGGGGGGGGGGGGAGGAAGGAGGGGTTGTTATCTTGCACAATGGTTTGCTTTTACAACTATTATGGTCGATACATCTTTCGCAAGTGTTGTGAGATATATTCTTTTTATTTCTAAATATTGTTTGTTGTTGTTTTTTAAATAAGCCTACATATAAATTACTAACGTCTTTGTTACACAAACATAGTTTCTCGGACAAATCATATTATTAGAGATTTATTCCTATTATTGTCATGTTAGAAAGTAATTGGTATTGTTAAGGCTCTATTTATTGCTGTGTGTGATTACGCTATTGAAATTAAAAAATACAAAAAAAAAAACAAAAAAAACACACACACACACACACAAAAAAAAAAACAAGCAAACAATCAAATAAAACAAAAGCGACGACAGCTAATAAAATATAAAAATAATGAAAATTATCATAATGATAATCATAATGATAATAATAATAATAATAATAATAATAATAATAATAATAATAATAATAATAATAATAATAATTATAAAAGTAATAATAATAGTAAAGCAAAGTAAGGAAAGTGGGTCTCACGCCTAGCCCAAGCATCGAGGAACCAGGAGAAGGGTCCTGGTTTGTTCTTGGCATACGGCATTATTAGGTAGTTTGCCATTGCTTTCCTCGCCGCCTTTACTTCGCCTGGTCTTAAGAGAACTAGCTATCCATTTAGTGCTGGGTGGACACAGAGGAGCAATGAAAAATTGACTTGGCCCGGACTGGGATTCGAACCTCAAACCTCCGACTTGGTAACTAACTGCCCTACCAGATGAGCCTCCGCTCGCCTAATAATAATAATAATAATAACAATAATAATAATAATAATAATAATAATAATAATAATAATAATAATAATAATAATAATAATAATAATAATAATTATAATTATAACAGTAATACAGCTGTGTCATAAATGGACGTGGTTATGCAAAGAGCACGTTCCCTGTACCTCATACATCATAAGTGTCTTCGTGTTACCCTTAAGGTTTTCAAAAGTCGCCTTTCCAAAGTTTGCATGCCTAGGCTGGAGAGCCTCTCTCAATCATCGGCGTATACAACTAGCTTTACATTTATTAATACAACAAAAGGCTCTCACTGAGAACCCATGTTAACTACTCTTTTTGAAAAGCCTCAAATCATAGCCAAATTTTATTTGACCTACTTTGACAAACATTAAAATTTCTTAAATTAATTGAATTAATTTGATAAACAATGTGTACAGTGCCCTCCCCTGGGTGGAAACACCAGGTAGACTTTGACTTGTCACTATCGTAGGAAAAGAAGAAGATTTCCAATAATATGGCCTACTAAAAGAAGTTTTGCAGAAGAAAACAAAAAAAAAATTCAAAAGAATATGTTGCTTACACTGTCAGCTCTAAACTGGATGGAAAAGTTGCAGCTGCAGCTTTTTTTTCAGATCGTCCAAACATAATATTTAAACCCATCTTTTATACGTATATTATCATTTAAAATGTGGAAAAACAATGTGGGGAAAAAGTCAATGTTTCTTGCATTTTTAAAAATCTGTTTTGCCCAAGCCCACGACAGAAAGAGTCGCTGCAGATCTCAGGGGGGATTCACTTTTAATTGTGCTATCAACGACCCATCGAAGAGCAATAAGCCCCCAACACTTCAGCGCGAAAGCCAACTAAGCCACGAATATGAGAGACAATCCTTTTTAAAAAAAAACACCAAAAACAACACCAAAGTAAAACAGATGTCAACAGAACAATGAAAGAAACTAAAACAAAAAAAAACTGTATACTCAATAAAAACTGATTTTTTAAAGAGCAAAATGAAAAAAAAATCAAGTGCAATGAAACATAAACATATCACATGCCGATCGCACACTCGCCAACAGAAACAAGAAATCATATTTCCGAAAGAATGCCTTGTGAAAAAGTTAATATTTATTATTGTCATGGTTGGATGTAGAAGAAAGTGAGAGGTGCATGAAAATATTTTATTAAGTATCAACGGTACCAACCATGCGCTCTATTACAGCATATGTATGAAAGTTTGATCGCCTGAAAATAATGTCGAATAAGCATAGCTAGCCGAGTAAATGCTATTAGCCTTCACTCTCGAGAAAGAGTAGGAGAATTCACTCACTGTAACGCTTTTGCGTGCAATGTAACGTGAGCAGGCGAGACTAGGCCTTTGGTGCAAGGTCGCCTAATTATTGAGGCAAGCGAGAAACAGTTAGAGTAGAGATTTAGACGGCTGAAGGTGAACGTCAAAAAAAAGCAGCTCTGTTTTCTTAGCATAGAAACAAACCCTAGACTTTAGATTTATAGAGTTTCAATCCGAAGTGATTGACCACGCTCTGTCACATCTACCCGAGTCTAGACAATGTTTGTTATAGCCAAGAAATAGTTAAGAAATAGCGAAGAAATAGTTAGGAAATATTAGACCCAGAAAGAAACCTCAGCCAAAACTTTAGAACGACAACTACTCAAATCCTGGTATTCTTAGCAATTTTTTTTGTATTTTTGAAACTGTCAACGCCGTTTATGTTTATGTGATGCAATAAAGCACGGAGAATTTTATGCAGTCGAATTTGCCTTTTCCCTGAGCGTGTCCCTGTCGTGACAATTATTATTTTTTAAATTCTTCCCTGTGTTGCAGTAAGATATTACAGAAGAGATAGTTAGCTTGAAGCCCTGATATGAAGCATGGGACACTAGCACGCGAAGTGAACAATAAAATTAACTTTTTTTGTCAGAAGACAGGAGTTGATTTGCACCTTTCATTATCGCTTAGTAATTTCTTTATGCTAATAGGTTGGACAAATTTTAAGAACCTGTGAAAAATGCATGACTCATGTGGAGCACCCAGAAAGGTGTATTACCTTTAAGAGTCTAAAGCCTACACACGCAGTCTGTCGAACAGTAGCTATGCAATTGGTACGGCAGGTGCTCTGATCGCCATAACTAATCGCCTGTTCTCATTTCTTGCCCTCACCGATAAATTAAGTTTCCCTCCTTTTCTTCTCGCAAAGTGTCTCTATGAGACAGTCTTAAGACTCTTTTCTAAAAAAAAAAACAAAAACAACAACAACCAAAAAAAAAAAAAAGCCAATCGCACAAAATATCATTTGCACTAACTCAGAGATATCAGGTTTTAATAGCCTGTACGCCGAAGTTGGACAGCCATCTCTCGAATATCTCCGTAGCATGCTAGCCGTTAATTTTTTAAAATTGAAACTGAGGTGTGACCATCAAAGTCCGTGCCATAATTCTATTTTCAATCCTCTATTTCCTGACTTGTTTTGAAAGTACAAAATCAGATCGAAATCTTATTTATCGTACTTTAAGCAAAGTAAGGATTATAAAATCAATCTAATAATAGTGACAACCAATATGTACAGTAGCCTCGACATTGAAAGAAGCACCAGGTAGACTTTGTTTTTCACTATCTAAGCTAAAGTAGAACTCCAGTGAGGTGGCCTACCACAAAGAGTTTTTAAGAATACAAGAAAATTCAAACCAGTATGCAGTTTAAACAGACGTTCTAAAATGGACGGAAAGGTTACAGTTGGAGCTGCAGCCTATTTTCTAGATTCCATAGACTGCTTGCATTCGCCTGAGAGATGAGCCTTCTATTTTTAGTACTGAGCTTGAGTGCATAGCTCTCGCGCTCACAGAGATAAAAAGACTTTTCCATCAATTAAAAAAAAAGGAAATATAATAATGTTTTTTACAGTGGTAGCCTGTCAGCCTTGCAGGCTATTCAAAACGAAAAAAAAAAAAGACGTCAATCCCTCTTGCATAGTGGGTTACTTAAAGGAACTTGGTGTCTATAGAAACTTTTGAGCATTTGTACAGATTCCTTTTAAAGCTTTTCTTTATATACTCATCTAGATTGTTTATGGATTTTTAACTTTGTTTTTATTTGCTTAAGCAATTGATAGTGGCCCGTGAGAGTAACCAAATTAACCGAAACCCTGAGATCACCGATAATGGTGGAGTGGGCATACCTATAACCAATTCGAACTATGGCTGTACATTGAATGCGTTGATGTCGATGTTCTTGCGACGTATTTTGTCTTGACGTAAGTCAGACAAAACAAACAAATGTGCAAATTGATATTTTCCGCATGGCGAGGTAAGTCGTATAAGTTCTATACAGATGATACTGATGTTGATGATTAATTTAGTTGCAAATGGAGAAAACATAGCTCTTGAAATGGTTTACGTAGTTTTGAGTCATTAAGTGATTTAATAAGACTTTGAAAAAGGAGTAAAGATTTCTACCAACTGTGGAAAGATGTGTGGGGTGAGAGATCATTTCTGTCTTAATAAATCAAAGCTTAATGGCCATTGTAACAAAAGCTAGACTTAAAGCTTGCTATTGAATGCACGTCAACTCGAGAATTCTAGAATGACCCAGTTAAGGGAAGTTTATTTACGCAAAACGAACGAGAATTCATTACGTAAACGAACGTGACTCATGTTCTAATTTTAGCCCAAGGATTTCCCTTATGTCTTCTCGAAGAAAACTTTGTTTTGATTTTATGATTATGATGTAACGTTCTAGATCTATATTTTCGAACATTCTACGCTTGCATTATGGGATAGATTTCCAGAAATTTGTAGAGTTTTCTTTTGGAAAAAGCTTAAATACCGGTAGAAGATTAGTAAAAGTATCACACAGAGTACGCAGAGAGTTCACAGAGATCACATAGAGTAGGCAGAGAGTTCACAGAGATCACAGAGATTGCAGCGAGATCATTGTATAAAGACTACGCAGATTCATAGAGCTAGATCTATTTTTTTTTTTTTTACCGACGACCTATGTGAATATTGTTTGATTTGATTTCCTGCTGTTGAGTTAAATAAACTCATTTTTTACGTTTCTCACACAATCTCCAGAGTTTTATTATTTTCTAACTTTTGTAAATTAAAGAGCATAAGATAATCATCAACTTGGTTAGGAACCACTTTCTAACGTTGACTAAGGAGTAACAAAACTAGACTTAGTGTTTGCTATTGAACCCACGTCAACTCGAGAATTCTAGAAACCCAGTTAAGTGAAGTTTATTTATGCAAAGCGAAAGAGAATGCATTACGTGAACGAACGTGACTCATGTTCTATTTTTAGCCCAAGGATTTTCCTAATGTCTTTTCGACGACTGCTTTTTTGTTATTTTAGGATTATGATGTAATGTTCTAGATCTATATTTTCGAACATTCTACGCTTGCATTATGGGATAGATTTCCAGAAATTTGTAGAGTATTCTTTTGAAAAAAAGGTATAAGTACCGGGAGAAGATTGGTGTAAGTAACACACAGAGTAGGCGGAGAGTTCATAGAGATCACAGAGATATCAATGTATAACGATTACGCAGATTCGTAGAGCTAGATCTAGTGTTTTTACCCACGGCCTATGTGAATATTGTTTGATTTGATTTCCTGCTGTTGAGTTAAAAAAACTCAGTGTTTTCATTCTTCACACGATCTCCAGATTTCCGTTATTTTCAGCTAGGTCTATATAGATCTAAAGAACTCAACGTCCTACATCAGAGGTATTATCTACCTTTTATTTCTGGTATTTGTGACGTATTGGCGACCCCGAAGAAGTAGCTGGAAAGCGAGATCGTGTGTTAGATCTAGAAATATCGGCGTTAGCTACGATGGAGAAAAGCAAGCGACCTGTTGGGATATCGAGGTGAGAAGAGAGAGGAATATTTGAAACAGGAGTTTAAGCTTCTCGCAGAACGTCAGGAAAAGAAGGAGGAAACTGAACGTCAGGCAAGAGAAAAGAAGGAAGAAGCTGAACGTCAGGCAAGAGAAAAGAAGGAAGAAGCTGAACGTCATAAAAGGAAGGAAGAAGCTGAACGTCAGGCAAGAGAAAAGAAGGATGAAGCCGATCGCAAGGAAAGGTTGGAGCTGGAGAAGATGAAACTAGATGCGGAAATGAAGTTGTTACAGGCAAAAATTGAGGCTGGGATAATCAAGAACGAACCCGATGGCAGCGGCGCGAGGTCGAGCGACACAGGGCCAAACACCCGAAACTGCCTAACTTTCAAGCTGGGAGGGATGATCTCGACATTTGGCTGACAAGGTTTGAGAGATTTGCGTAAAGTAACGGCTGGTCCAGGGAGAAATGGTCATCATCGCTTTGTGCGCTGCTAACCGGACGTGCCTTGGATTGCTATAGGCTGCTTTCGGCTGGGCAGGCGAAGGACTATGACAAGGTAAAAGAGGCTCTAACGAAGAGGTATGACCTGACGAAGGATGGCTATCGCCGAAAGTTTCGCACATGCAAACCAGCAGAATGTGAGAGCCCCGATATGTTTATTGTACGCATTGTAACGTACTTGGACAGATGGATTGAGCTTTCTAAGACGGATAAGTCGTATGAAAATCTAAAGGACTTGATAGTGCGAGAACAGTTCATGGATGCATGTCCAGAAGATCTAACTACGAGCTTGCGTGAGAAAGACCTACCTACACTTGAAAGAGTTGCGAAGGAGACAGATTTGTTTCTAAAGGCCAGAAATAGGAAGTTGTGTGATCAACCTCGCAAAATGTTTCAGGGTAATAGTCGGCCTCGAATGGACGCTTGAACCGGAGAAGAAGTTTAACGGTGGACAACGTGCAGGGGAGGCGAAGACGAGCGTGGCTGACCAGAGGTCGTGCTTCAAGTGTAAGAAGACCGGACATATCGTTCGGTACTGCACAGCTGTGGATAGTATCATATAGAAGGCTGATGCGGGAGTGGTAGTGAAGACGACTGAGGTGAATACAGCCGAAAGCCCCACGATGGAGGTGATGGACGATCTTCAGAGTGAGGTGGAAGATGGTATGCTGAAGCTGGCCAGTAGGAAGTCTGTACCTGTGATGAAGAACTGTGCTGCTCTGAGACATCCGGAGAAGACTAGCAGTCTTGGTTTGCCTGTCTTAAAGGGAGAGATAGGCGGTCGTGAAGTCGACGTGATGCGCGACACTGGCTGCCAGGGTGTCGTGGTGAGGAAACAACTGGTCGACGCGAGTCAATTGACTGGTGAGTGCTGTCTACTGCTGAGGATAGACAACACTG
>BLXT01002819.1:12524-25947 GCA_019648995.1 Plakobranchus ocellatus
TAACAATAATAATAATAATAATAATAATAATAATAATAATAATAATAATAATAATAATAATAATAATAATAAATGACTCTCAAGTGCCGCCCCTTTTCACCTCGCCCGCCCCCCTTACTTTTTTCCCCCTTAATCATTTGCTCATTTGGATTTTTGAGTTAATATTCACGAAGTTTTTTTTTTTTTTTGTTATTTTCCATCATTATATAATTTTTTTTTTTTTTAATCCAATTGCTTTTTTACGCGTTACATCTTACATTCCGCCGGACAAATACTGAAAATGACAGAGCGTATGATTATCCTCTCAGAAGAAGCGGCATGGAGCGAATCATTTAAAAAACGAAAAAGGTATTGCTCGCCAACTGTGCAAGGAAATTACAAGACGCGGCGAGTGCACACGTGATATGGTAGGTATGCGCTGCTGGCTAGGACTGAAGTCACTAATGCACCGTAAACACAGTCACGTGTTCAACAACTTCCTCGTGCCATTCCCGGTCTTCAAGTAGATTTTAATTTAATACGACATAAACAAGCACAGCACAGTCAAACTTCTGTATAGTAAAGAACGAGGCTGTTTTAATTATCTCCAAGTGCAAGGGTAGAATCGTATTGACAATAATGGTTAATCAAAATTGTCTTGTTCTATAAAACAAAGAAAAACAACAAAACGCGGCAAGAAACGCAGCAGGATCGTTCTATCGCACTAATGACCAGCAATGGCGTCATCAGCATGGCTTTACTGTGTCTGCTCTGAGCTTAATGCGAGATGGAGATATTCCGGTAATACAGTGTCTTTTGTAAGAAGATTAGATGGGGGGAAAATGGATAAATTAACCGAACTCTGAGGTTTCTTTGTTGTCTGTTTTGTCCTAAACTCACGAACTTCCTTGTAATGATTAGACCAGTCAGTGTACTATGGATAAAATGCAAAAAACATTATAGAAGATGGATTGTTACTTTTGATTATAACGAGTCGTGTTTTTTCCTTAGTCTTTGAGGAAACCACGAAAATATTGATTCGACTAGGGAACGTTGGCCTGGCTTTATCACCTATCAAACAGTCGGATATTCTTAGGTGTTATAATGTTTGGCGAGATAATTATTATCTTTGTTACTATGTGGCATGAATGGCCTAGCGGCTAGTAAACTCGCCCTAAAATATCAAGCAAGACGCCTTTCTGTCTCGACATCGAGCCCTAACATCCAGCCCTTCGAGAATTAAAAAGCCCAGAGATCATGAAGTAGTCCGCAGGCTACTGTGTATAAAAAAAACGAGCATAACTGGTCATTGGTGATTAAGTAGCGTATTATGCAATCCCAATGTATGGAGAAGAGCTGTGTCTGAATTTCTTTGCTGTTATATTGGATGCAAACGTCAGATATATATGATATGAGTCGTTAATCATATTGTTATTTCTTCTACGCATTATTCGAAATTTTGAATCTTCGGTTTTTTACAATGATTGTATAAAAACAGAAACGCTCACACATGATTCAAACTTTCTTTGGAACTGGCTGTCTTTAAAAGAAAATGAATAAATATTCCAAATAAAATTATGGACATTGATTATCCTACTGACCAGCTGCCATGTCTGTGTTGTCGACTCCAGAGCATTGTCCACCTTCACAATCATCTGGAACAGAGCTAGAGTTGGTGGCCAGACTCTCTGTGAGATTAAACAAAGAAAGATTTTAAGAAAAAATGCATAACTATATCTCAATGGAAGTATTGAGTATTGCCTCATGTTTATGTTTGCTTGGACATGCAAATAAATGCTCTTGTAGGAGAAAAGAAATTGCGATGATTGCGACGAGAATTTTAAAATAAATACATAGATAAATAAAAAAATATGATGATTGCAAAGAGAATGGTAAAATATCAGAATATTAATTATACTTCCAGAAAAGCGAATGATAGCATGCATAATTTATTGGCAATATTAAAACTAATAATCTTACTATAAAGGAGATAGGTATGGAAGTGTAACGCTTATACATATTTTTGGAGTTGTCAATATTACCCAATCAGGATTCTGTGCGCATATTGTAAAAGTCAACGAACTTCTTCAACATTTTCAAATTTTATTCTTTATAGAATCTTAGGCAACAATCGACACAGTTTGTTTTTTCCTTACTATTTCTCGTGATTTACTGCCTACTGCAGACTGTAAATACTAACAAAGCCAGTCCAGAACTTTGAGTCCAACGGGGAAAAAGTACATACATACTAGATGAAGATCGATCTATGATCTGGGATACCTTGAGCAAATAAGCTAATGGAGCAAATTGAAGGTATCTAACAAAGTTTTTAAAAGGAGAAAAAAAAGATACACGATACACATAGAAAAAAGATGGGCGGGAGAAAGGGATAGAGGAAAAGGTGGGGGGGGGGGGGGGGGNNNNAAGGGCAAAGGGGGTGGCAGATGGATGATGTTGGCAATGGGAAAGCAGGGAAAAAGGAAGGTTGAAGATTACAGAAATGCAAAATCAGGGTAAGACATACAGAGCTAGACGTAGCTGCACAATTATATTGTTGAGCATAATATAGTCATGGTCATTACACATTGAGTGCTTTCTTCCCTATATTTATCTTCACATTTATGCCCATTTATTTTTCTTTTCAATCGATAAGAAATTTGAGTGTGCGTCATAATGCACTCATGAATAATTTGAAGGAAAAAAAAACACTTAAGACGTTCTCCCGAGTTATAGTACTTCATTGATTAATACACGAAGATGCTAATGCTGCAAAACACGCGTGCACATTTTTTTTCTTAAGCTATGTGTGTTTTCATTTTAACATTTATAACCATAGTGTATGTATGGAACATCACTGTAGAGGTTGGGATTTAATGATTTTTTGTATAAAGCCAGTCCACAACAAGGTGATCTCAGGCTTTTGGGCCCTCCTCAGGCCAGGGCGGACTCGCTCTAGAGGCTAGGAGACTCGCAATCAACGTGACTCTGTCTCCACGTACACTCTCCAGAGAATGATACGTATTATTACGAAGAGTTCGGAGAATTGGATGCTATTTGTTTCAGTTATTTTATCTATACGCTAAGCTATTTTAGAGTGCATTAAGATTCTATAGCTCCACTCTCGTTTTTTCCACTACGCCCAAAGTCGGTGTCGACTCACTTAAATATATCTGTATTTATAGAGTTTAGAGCGCACGCATACTTTCATAGCAAGTATCGGGTCCACCAGCAATCACCAAATCCTGTACTTTTTAAAAAGATAGTTCCTGTTTTCAAAATAACAGAGAACCGACGTAAAAATGCATGTTGAACTGAACTGTAACAGTAAAACTAGTTCTATAAAATCTTATTCCTCATCCATACCAAACATAGAAGCACAATATGAGCACCATATAACACTACCTCGAACTTTTCACCGAATTCTCAGTTATTCCCATCTTACAACATGATTTTTAAAACAGGCCTATGATCAAACGCATACTATCTTATATGAATCATACTTTCAGTCTTGCTTTGCTTGAGCCACGGTCACAGCATAAGGTCCTTATTGAAGTTAAGAGACTTTAAATCATGGGGTTTTCTTCAACACCTAAGAACTAGAATTACTTTATTTATAATAAATGCTAACCTAAATGTAATGACAGCGATGCTGAAAACAATAGTCTTGGTCTAAATAGGTACAATGTCACACCTAAAAATAGATTATTTGGTTTAATTAGGTACAATGTCACACCTAAATATTGCCACGTTATTACCCAAATATCAGGCAATTACCAGTTAAATTAATTTACATTATTGATAGTTTAATTTATCAACTTTAAAAAAAGTTTTTTTAAGACATCAAAGCGTCTCTCACTCTCTCTCTCTCTTTCTCTCTCTCTCTCTCTCTCTCTCTCTCTCGCTCTCTCTCTTTCCCTTCCTCCCTCCCTCCCTCTTTCCCTCTCTTCTCTCTCTCTCTCTATCTCTCTCTCTCTCTCTCTCTCTCTCTCTCTCTCTCTCTATATATATATATATATATATATATATATATATATATATCTTTCTCTCTCTCTTGTTTTCGTTCTCTCATTTTTTTCTTTGAACTTTTTTTTTCTAATTTCTGTCTTCCTTAATGTAACATGAGAGCTTAAAATATTAGATTTTTTTCCTTCCATCTATTCATTTGTTCTGTTATTTTGGTGCCGTATTTTTTTTTTTTTTTTTTATTTTATAGACGCCAAAGTAAAAGGCGACGAAATTTGGCCCTTTTAGAATGGATCGATCTCTTTTAACCATTGTTTAGTGGTTAAGCCTCTGAGAGATTAAAAGCTCTTAACACAGGGCAATGTGAGATCGCAGTTCTCAAAAAGTCTGGAACTTTTACGTTTGCACGCAGATCCAAACTTCGTGAGTCTTTCTCTTCAAATATGGGAAAATATTAAACTTAATATTGTAAACGTTAGACGTGAAAATATAAAACTCAATATTATAAATATTAGACGTGAAAATATAAAACTCAATTTTATAAACTTTAGACAGATTAGGCTTGAACCTTTCGATGTGAAAACGAGACTTTAAATCCTTTCTCTTCTGTTTGTTTTTTTTTTTTTTTTCCCTTAAGCCATTCATTCTAAAAATAGAACAATCATGTTCATGATAAAGACGACTTATATATTGTAACATTTTTATTATGGCCATAATAAAAATGTCATTTAACATAGAGCTTTGTAAAATTCAGCAAAAAAAAAACGCAAAGAAGCAGATAAAGATCAGTACAATATATAGCTGAAACCTATGGGCTTTTATCTCGTCAACGGTTTTTGAATTAATAAGGAAAAAAGAAAAAAAAAAAAGAAAACACTAGAAAGAAATAACAACCACCAACTTAAATTGCTCGTTAAAAAATTATACAACTTAGCCTATGCCACCTTTGTCGTTTGTAACAAAAACTACACTTGGGGTTCGCTATTGAACGCACGTCAACTCGAGAATTCTAGAAAGAACCAGTTTAGGGAAGTTAATTTATGCAAAGCGAAGGAGAATTCATTACGTAAACGAACGTGACTCATGTTCTATTTTTAGCCTAAGGATTTCCCTAATGTCTTTTTAAAGACCGCTTCTGGTTATTTTAGGATTATGATGTAACGTTCTAGATCTTACATTTTCGAACATTCTACGCTTGCATTATGGGATAGATTTCCAGAAATTTGTAGACTTTTCTTTTGAAAATAAGTATAAAAACCGGGAGAAGATTGGTGAAGGGATCACACAGTAACACACAGAGATCATACAGAGTAAGCAGAGAGTACACAGAGATCACACAGAGAAGACACAGAGTAGGCAGAAAGTTCATAGAGAACACAGAGATTATAGAGATTGCAGTAAGATCATTGTATAGCGATTATGCAGTTTTTTTTTTAGCTAGATCTAGTTTTCTTACCGACGGCCTATGTGAATATTGTTAGATTTGATTTCTTGCTGTTGAGTTAAATAAACTCAGTTTTTTCGTTCTTCACACAATCTCCAGAGTTCCGATATTTTTCAGCTAGGTCTATATAGATCTAAAGAACTCAACGTCCTACATCAGAGGTATTATCTACATTTTATTTCTGGTGTTTGTGACATCGTTGCTAAGAAATAACCTGGAACTTAGAACACAAATTGTGTCGAATTTGTCTCTTTGGTTTATATTATTGATGGGGCCACGATAAAAATGAAAGCTGTGATGTATTTTGTTTTGTCCGAATACGTTTAAGATGGCGGTTGTAATTTTCTGAATTTTATATTGCCATATTTTATATTAATTGTCACCCTTGCAACCTCAGGATCTCAAGCGATAGTGCTGTGTTGATAAATATGTTCTTATTTTCACCTGAAATTCTCAAGACAATATTCAATATTACAACGCTATTTTTGTGGAATATTTTTTTGTTGAGCACTTCTTCAAAAACATTTTTGTTTTTCTATTTTATCCTTTTTATATTAATCAATGTAACAAGAGAAACCAGATTATGAAAATATAAAAAAAAATTATTTTGTTTGTTTGTTTGTTTGTATTTATTGGTTTTCTTTAATCGGTGTATCATAGGGAAACAGAATACTATTCATTTTCTTTCTTCCTTTTCATAAGACTTGCACCAAGTAAATCACAAAATGCGCCCAAGATCTTTTTTTTTTTCATTTTCTTCTGTGTATTTTTTTCTTCACTGCTATTGTGAACTAACTCCCTTTGTGTTGAAACTGCACCGAACCCTCCCATACAATCCTGGGAAACAGGCACTCTTGATAATTAAAAACGCAAATCTCTCCATGTTGAATGTCATGGGCAGATAGATCGCCTTCATTAATGTGACATTCTCATGCGTATCACGCAGTTTCCGAGCAGCGGAAGACGTATCGTGTGGAAAATGAGACCCCCAGAGTCTGGTGATCTTCCCCAGAGAGCATGGAGAGATCAGATCTAAGATCCGACCATATTTCCGGATTAAGCTAAGCCCGATTCTTTCCTGATGCCCTACGGTGGTTAGTCGCGGTTTATTATCAGAAAGTATCAGTGTCATTATTTCCCTCTGCCGCCCACTACAAAGAAAGTTTCCGGCCATTGATCTAGATTACAATAATCAATCTGATTTTGTTTTTCTCGTTGCCTCTTTTTTTCCTCACGAATATTTCCTTCTTTTCTACTAACAAAACAGCTAAAGTAATAAGCTGCTTCAATCCCTAAACTTATCGATGCGTTTTCTTGCTAAAAAATTATTTCATTATTATTTTTTTTTGTCCTGATACATACTCTTCTCTTAGTTTTGCCTGCTATTTGTTATGCTATTTTTGCCTGCTAAATTAGTTTTTATTACTTTTGCAGACAGCATCTTTTTGTTAACTCATCCAGCTGATAAAACTCATTATTCATGTTAAAATATAATTTTATTGAAATTATTGATGATTTACTTTAAAAGATTGTAAGATGATAGTCACAACTTTTTAAAGCACGTGTGTGCTTTTGCATCTTTTATACTCTTCACGCACTTTCGTTTACTTTATCCCCCAAAGTAAAACAAAAATCTTTTGTATAAATCTACAGGCATCAGAATCCCCAGCCAAAAAAAAAAAAAATGGTCGAACAAGGAAGTCTTTGTTTCCTGTAAGTTTCAGTTAGAGTTAAAATCGTCAGAGAAACGTCGTAAGTAGAAATACAGACTAAATAATCCGTTTGTATTTTAGTTTTACTGACCTATTTTCTCTCTTACTACGCGAATAATTCTTTATCAGTAATTAATTATATTTCCAGAAAAAAATAACGAAAAAAAAATTCTCTTGATAGTAAATTGCAAAGCATATTGTCTAAAGCTCAATTATACCGCTCCAGAAATAAACAACGGAAGAATGGTATTGTGTCAGCGACAGTCTAACAGACGGATCAAAAAAGAAGCTATAACAATGGCAATAAAAAAAAAATCTATCAAATGTTACAAATATTTCACACAAAAAGATTCAGATCAAAAGAAAAAGAAGAGAGAGTAAGAAAAAAAAAAACAAGCGAAGAAATAATTAGTGTACTTGACAGTTTCTTGCCTTATACTAAATACATTTCTAGGTCCAGATGAAAGACTGTGGCTTTTTCCCTACATTTTCAGGCTGAGTTCTTCACTCTGTCGATGTTCTTATCGTTACAGATCTTGCCCTGGAACGTGCAAAGACTTTCCTATCACAAGTTCCAACCCCGTTATCAGGACATAGCCCAACTGAAACCACGTAGAATATGAGTAACTAATCATGGATGAGTTTGAATGAAGCAACAATTATTTACACCTTTCATCTTGTGTCCGCGGCCGCCATCGACGCCATGACCTGACAGGTTGGCATGAAAGCCTGAGATCACTTGTTACTGGATGGGATGCACAGAACCCGAACCAATATATGAGAATTGTTGGTGTTGTCAACTCCAATATCAAATTGCTAGTATAAACTTCACTATTGGAAACGTCTAGCAAAATAAAAATATGCAGACTTGCAAAAATCGGACAATGTTCTTAACGGACCTTTTTCAATAAAATCTCTAGAAATCTTGCAATCAATCGACCTTGTAATCATCTCCATCACAACATCTATTGCTCATTCATTATTATTCAAAATTGTGTTACCGCTCGTACGGAAAAATGTCAATTTCAATAACTAGCGGCTTCTATCAGGTAAACATATACTATGTTTCATTTCATTCCGTAAAAAGCTAGCGTATTGTTTTCTCGCTTTTTCGCAATTCAAAGTCCCTAAATTGAGTAAGTGAATTGTCTTCTCTACCGAAACTCCCGTTGACTTAACCGGATTGGGGTCACACGAGACAGGCCAGTAATAGAATTTTCGTCACAGGAAATTGGAACCTCTCGCAGCGTGAGGGTTAAGCCGCTGAGTATAATAACATTCAAAGGGGTGGAAAGCAACACGGATCTCACGCATTGTTCTGTGACTGAAGGGGAATGTGATAAGGATAAGATTGAAAGAGCGTGGGAAGATAGAGGAAGAGAGTGAGAAACAGAGATAGATAGATAACAAAGATTGACAGATAGTTTGGCAGACATATATATATATATATATATATATATATATATATATATATATATATATATATATATATATATATATATATATATATATGTATGTATATACCAGAGAGAGAGAGAGAGAGAGAGAGCGAGACAATGAAAAGAAGAAGGAAAATGTATAGACAGAGAATCTAAGAAAACAGCCGAGACAATCACAGTTAGACAAAGAATCGGCAGAGAAAATGATAACAGATTTTAGCAACTTCGGCTTGAGCTGGAAAGCCTTTCCATCATAGCATCAGAGGACATGTTGGTGTAGCATAAAACCTCAGATGGAAAGTCCAAATTTGAATCTTGGATTGAACCCGTCAGGTACAGTGTCTTTGTGTCTTTGTGTCTTTGTGTGTCTTTGTTTCTTTGTGTCTTTGTGTCTTTGTGTCTTTGTTTCTTTGTGTCTTTGTGTCTTTGTGTCTTTGTGTCTTTGTTCCTTTTTACGTCTATGCACAGGACATGATGGAAATATTGTTTACTTATACGAATCTTCCATTTGCTTCGGCCATTAGTGATTCAATGGGCTAAGGAAAAAAAAATGTGTCCACGATATCTTCCTGCCCACGCCTTAGAATATAATTCATTAGACTTGAACCATTTAAAATGTCACTAAAGTGATTTTAAAGTCAATGGTTTTCTGTAGGAATTTCTACCTCTTCATCGTAAGTGCTTTTTGCTCCCTTAAAAGCGGAAGAAATGCTATTTTAGCAATTTCTTTTGATTTCCAAACTAGACTAGAAAGAAAAAAAAATGAAGCTATATCAAAATACGCCAAGAAAACAATAGGACTCACATTTGTGAAAGTTTTTATGTTTTTGTTTTTTTTCGCTCATTCATTACCACTCATTGTTTCCCGGCTGAAACTTGTACAGATATTCAGGTCAGGAGCGAGAGCCATCAGGATAATTACAAAACAACCACCATCACCCTCTGTCATAGATTAGAGCCATTATTCTTGATTGTGCTCTAGATTCAGAATCACAGAGGCTCTCATTCCGTGAATGTACACGATTGTAGCGTCAAATAGGTGGTTTGCATGGCAAAATTTCTGCGAAGCATTTTTATCATGCATGAGTTTTGAGTCTCTTCTTATGGACACATGACAAAATCTTAATATTGCTTTGAAGATATTTATTTGTCACGATTGAGCTCGATATCATGTTTCATGCTAACATAGACTTCAGTTATTTATCATAATTGAAGCCACGATATACTTTAAATTTTTTTTTCAATGGATTATTTCTTTTTCAGCTAGAACATTCAATTTATGAATACTGTATTTGATATTCTCTGCAGTAACAGGAAATCAGCAATTATTTTCAAAGCAAAAATAAAAAAAAAAAGAAAAAACTGTTTATATGAGTAAGCTTTTGTTTTGGCAGTAGAAAGGGTTTAAGTCATTATCCATAATCTATAATTTGAGTAATCCGTATTTGCTAGAGATGCAAAGTTTTTAAAAAGCCTTAATCCTATCGCATATCAATTTCAATATAGTTTATTGCTTTCGAAACTTACCTTGAAATCCCATTATGTTTACGTGCGTGTGTGTTTCTTTCCGTACGTTACAAAATGCTGACAGGAAAACAGTAGCTAAGTCTGATTATGCCGTAAAGTTTCTTTTGCACCACTTGGAAGGCCTATAAACATATAAATATCAATTGTAGAAATGAATCTCTATAAACATAGAGAAACCTAGGGTTTACTTTGATTTTTTTTTTTTTTTGAAATTTTGTGGTAAAAAGGTCTTCAAAGATTTACAGCGGGTCTTCTAAAAACATCACTGCTTCTAAAGGTTTTATTTCAAATATTTACGAACATGAATAACTATGTTCTATTTTGAAACAAACACAATTTATTTTTTGAAGTCATCTTGGTCTTTGAGTCTTTAACTGCATTGCGATGTTTTCACTCGGTGTTCGTGGCTGTACCGGTCCAAGGACTCCGGGATGGAAAGCTGAAAGTGAGTGGACGCTGTCGTTTTTTATGTGAACGAGAGGAGAGAAGAGAAACTGACGCAGCACCAAAGCTCGCCACCACACCAGCAGCAGCAGCTGCTTCTCCCGGACTCTGAAGTTCCAGATCTGTGAACTCAGCTTCATTATTTTCCTGTCAACGCTCATGACAAGATCATAGGGTGAGGAAGCAAGCGAGAGAGAGAGAAACAGAGAGAGAGAGAGAGAGAGAGAGAGAGAGGGAGAGACAGATAGGAGAGAGACAGAGATAGAGATAGATAGGGGGAAGAGAGAAGTAGAGAGATTATTAATGGGAGCGAGACAGAGGGAGAGAGTGGAGGAGAGCAGATGCGAAGAGATTAGAGGAGGGAGAAACAAGGAGAGAAAGAGAGAGAGAGAGAAAGGGAAGCAGAGGCAGAGAGAAGGAGAGGGAGAAAGAGGGGGTGAAACAGAGAAATATAAATGGAAAGAGGTGGTAAAATGTAAAGGTACGGATGAACAAAGAATGGAGAGATTAGAACTAGAGATGTGATTGTTTAAGAGAGAGAGAGAGAGAGAGAGAGAGAGAGAGAAGAAGAAGCTATGTTATCTCTCTCCGCTCTCTCTCACGATGGCTAAAGAGGATAGCGGTTAATACACTCCAAGAGCATAGCTTGACAGAGCTACCCAGTGGTTGGTTTCTCTATACCAATTCCTTACATTACAATGTTTTAGTTACCATGTTTCCCAGACCATTCTTTAGATAGATCATTAATCTAAGAAAGATTTTCTTTTTTTTAATCATGCGTTTTTCTGAATCCCACGCGTATTCAGCTTAGCTAGCTTTCTAAAAATGCAAGGTTTCATTTTAAAATTTCGTCGGTCGATGGCACTGAAGATAATGTATTACTGAAATGTCTCTTTCAAAAGTGAGTGCCAATTATAATCAGAAGAAAATGAGAAAAATGCAAAATGAGCAGCCAAACTGCATTCTATCTCTGTTCAATATTGTAGGTTAAAAGAAAAAGGATGCAGTAAAATCATACACTGTTAGTTTGATTGATCTGCTGAATTTACAGGATGAGTAAATACAGGAGCAAAAAAACGACCTCTAAGATTAAATTATATCGGAAAAATTCAACCGTAATCATTCCTGTTACGTAAACTTTGGGTCCTGATTAAACTTGAGAGCTTTTTTTTTTCTTTTAAAATACAAAAAATAAATTCTAATACTGTACAATGGTCTCATTTTGACCTTGTACAAGGTATATTTTCCAAGTGCATCATTTTAGTTCGTTTTTGACATGACTTTGTTTGATGCAAGTAATTTTTCCGCAAAGGTTAAGGATAAGACAGAGATCTTTTTAAATCTCAACTTCTCACCTGTCAGACAAAATACAAGCATAAATTATGTAAGCCTTAGAAAGATCAACGATTTAATGGAATTTCTTGAACCAAGTACTACATTACTGTGATTTCTATATTTTCAGTGTGATTTGGGGACACAATGCATTATATTAGGATTTTAAAGCATTATTATGCTAAATTGTTTGTTTAGTTAAAAAAAATGGAACAACAGTGTTATTTTCTTCCCTCTAATATATTTTGCAAGGCATTATGTTAAATTAAAAAATACTAAGATATCATTTCCTTTGATAAACTTCGCCCACATTTCATTGATATTATTTTTTTTTTTTTAAGTTTTAAAAATAATATTAATGAAATGTGGGCGACGTCTATCAGAGGAATAAAACATCAGGCAAGTAAATATACTTGGCGTTAATTGTTTATTTTGCAATGGCTAGTACAAAAGGATAAATTGTTATTTATAAATAGATGCATTATAGATGTTACGAATAGAAAAAGAGACGCACTAAAAGGGTTAAAACGGAAAAGAGAGAACTAAAAGAGAAACCGCAGAGAAAGAAATAATATTTATAAATATAGTGGCGATTTTAGGTAAAAAGGCTGAAGAGAGAGAGAGAGAGAAAGGAAGAAATATCAAGGGGAGAGAGAGAGAGGTAGAGGGAGAGAGAGAGACAGAGAGAGAGAGAGAGCGAGAGAGAGAGAGATAGGAGGTCATAAAACTGAGTGGGAGGGTTTTAAAAATCTTCGTGATGTGATAATTAAAAGAAAAAACAAGCTTATTGACAGGGGACCTGCTTTTTCCAGAGTGTCTGCACCCGTTACTTAAGGCTTATGTATTGCTGTGTACAAACAAAGTCAGGGATGCGATAATTAAAGCTAACAATATTTGAGCTGTTATGGACGAGGTTATTTCGATTCGATAACCTTGACTCGGGTCTGACGAAAATAAAGAATAAACAAGGTGAGAATGAGATCTTCATCATTACTCTATATATTCCTTCACACAAGAGTAAAATACTATGAAAATTAATATCTCCTTCTCATTTTTTGTTTAGTTAGGGGTTTTGTTGAAATCCCACAACATGGCATTATAAGTTGTATTTTCTTTTAAGCACAGCAAAAAATATGCATCTTTTGAAAATATCAGCAAGCCAATCAGTTTCCAGTTAAATCAATTTAAAAATCCGGCATGATATTTCAACTCTAGATCCTGAGCGGGGGCGTCGGTGTCATAGAGGATAGAGAAAATCTGCAGGGACCCTTTCTGTCGTGGGTTCGAGCCCCGCCACCGGCGCCCTGGCCTGAAGGAGGGCCTGAAAGCCTGAGATCACCTTGTTGTTGACTGGATATATTAAAAAAACCAAACCCAAAAGATAAAAATAGAAACTGAGCTTACGTTCGATCGTGTTGTTGTGAAGATATCAAACTCTCTGGTTTTGTCGAAAGCCCAACATCACCGTCTTGAAACAATTAGCCTTTAAAAACCGGGTCAGTCGAAACTAGCTTTGATTAGGATTCATAGGATGAGATACAAACCACGCATTTTCTCCAGAAATTAGAAACCAAGATGAGAGC
>BLXT01002823.1:0-13344 GCA_019648995.1 Plakobranchus ocellatus
TAAGTTTGAGAAGTAAAACTTTATAAAATGTTTATTATTGTTAAAACTTTTAAATCATTTATGATTGTTGATTGCAATTTTGATAGACCTTTTTAGGCTAAACGAATGGACCATCATAAACCATACTCCTGACAATGGCAGAGATTCATAGGAATTTGTGTGAAAAGGAAAGAAAATGGTGCCACTTTGATGCACGAGAATACTTACATGTATAATATGAAACTTTAAAAAATTAGCTCTTTCACTTTGATTTTTAGATTTTAATAATTCTTTCATTTCTTTTTTTTTTCATTCACACGTTTAAAGGATAGCGTTTAGGAGGCATATTTTGTCAAAATTATAACACGCTCTAAAATAATTTTCAGGATTTGTTTCTTCTTTGCACAGTTACAGTTGTGGTAATCCAATACGTTTTTGACAGAGTTTACATTTTTCTTTTTTACCTCTACAAAAATGCACGTACAAACCCCAACCTTCTTATTTACTCTTTTTACCTATAGGGTGAATAGAGGAAGTTGGTATGCAAAGATAGTGATCGCAATTTTATTGTACCTGATTTGTTGAAATAAAGTCTGCTGCAAGTTAAATGGTTCAAGCGTCGACAAACCAGGAGCTGGCATTCTGAGGTTATTTGCCTTTACTTTCCATGTCACCGTTACTTTCGCCGGGTCGTAAGAGATCTAGCCACACGTTTAGGAGACATGGATACGGGAGAAGAATGAGAAAGTGTCTTGGACTGGACTGGCATTCAAAAATCAAACCTCTTACGTTCTGTTATGTTCGTAATAATGAAATCTCCATGTAAAAAAGCAAAAATTGGAAGGGAAACGGCAAACAAACAATAAATAGGTTAATTTCTATTCAGGTTGTGCTGAGTATCAGAATTTTTTTTTAAGCCAAACCATTAGAATTAAGATCATTTGTTTTCATACCACACCATAGTTCTACGTATAATCATATCCATTTTCTTCTATTACGATGCTGGAAATAATAAAATTTGCAAGAAACAAGACTGCCGTTGAACTATCCAGCACTGATACTGTGTTGAACTAATATATATCTATATGCGTTTCTCGATCCATACCGCAATTTTTAATCTAAGATGTGTTGCAGGATAACTGAACTTTGTAATTTTCAAAGCAGAAAGCCTCGAGACACTGGCTGCGATAAAAAAAAAGATGTTTAGTGCGTCCTGGTTTTTTAACTTATCAACATAGTTACGCTATTGCTCTGAAAGTGAAAAGAGGAAATAAAAGCCACATAAAAAAAATTATGTGAACAATTGTCCATCTCTGCAGCAGTGGGAAAATTTGAATTACATTAAAAAGAGGCGCGCGTGTGTGTATGTGTATGCTCGGGGAGGGGTGTGTGTGTGTGCTAAAAATGAACTAGCATTGAAATAGGAGTATGTTTTTGTACAAAGAGATAATTCCGCAGGTAGCGTTGCATATTTCCATGTCGCTAATTTAATAAATTATTTAATTTAATGAACAACCATGCGACGATGAGCAGATCAAGGGTGTTTTTTATAAGCATAGCTACAGGAGATAATTATTTGGTCTCCTAGTCCATGCTCGAAGTGTTGCTGCTCCAATTTTCTCCAGGTCTGAAGAGTCTTCCCCAGCTTGTCAGAAAGTTGTTCCAACGTCTGATAACAGCAATTCCTTCTCAACCAACAGATATGTGGAAATTTCTCGCTCTCCTGCCCTGCCTGCTTGTGGCTGGTGAGTTTCTAGCTGAGCGTCTGTTACCGTTTAAGACTACCAAAAATTGTGTTTGAAGGCTGATATTGGAAAAGGAAGAGAGGAAAAAAAATAGGCAAGATGTAATACAAATCTGTTGGTTTTCAATATTCATTCTGTAGAAACATAATGCCAAAAGTATATAAACAAAATTATAAATGTAATGTCAAATAAGTCAAGCTACTTTGGCAAAGAAGAGAAAAAAAAATAGAGTGAAATTCATGAAGATATAAATTTCTTTAATTTTTTTTTTTTAAGTCACACAAAACGAATTCAAATTCGTGGATAGATTTGCTTTTTTAACGTTTCTCCTCTAAAATATGAAAGCAAAAAAAAAATAAAAATAAAAAAGTTTAAAATCCACATGGCCGCTATAACATTTTTATAGTTCATGTTAATTTATTTGTCATGAGCATTAAACAGCGGTTTCAACGCACAGTCTGCGGAAGTTGACGCGGGCATTGGTTGTACACTTTCTTGTGAACCCATCTTGCCTTGAGATAAGCAGTAACATTTCGGTCGCGGCTACTGACAACTTGGTCAGACGTGGGCATGAAAGCTTGCGATTACCTTGTTGTGAATAAATTATTATACATAAAACAAAAACAAAATATGCCACCGTTCTACCGATAGACCAATCTACTACTAAAAATCAGGCAAGACACATTTTAATATAGATTGTAGAACCTGTTTTTTCTTTTGCGGTGTTTTTTTTTTTCAAACTTCTTTATAATTAGATCTATAGGTATTGCAATTTATAATATCTCTATCCTTATCTGTTATTGCAATTTACAGATTATCGTTTCTGCGCATTTTACCTAACATATCATTTATTTTAATTATACAATGAATAATTAATAAATGAGCATTAAATTGCGAGAAAAACATCTGGCCAAGAACATGGTATCATTCTGTTGGTGGTACAATGTCTAGCTGACCTCTATAGTGAGTTCCATCCCCACCACCGCCTCCCTAACCTCATGGAAACTTGAAAGCCTTAGAGCACCATGTTTTGTAAAAACTGCACGCAAAAGAAACCCAAATCTTTATTTCTACGAACTTCGTCACTCTGAAAGCTAGAAATATAATACGGATTTCGTGAAAAAGTAATAATGATAATTAAGGAAACATATCCCTAATAAGAAAAAAGAAATCTTTGCGCTAAAAGTGGATTATATGACATCTGAATCAAAGTGATAGCCGATAAAGATGTCATATCCGAGAGTGTTGCGCTATGATTCATTTGTGTGTGTGTGTGTGTGTGTGAGAGAGAGAGAGAGAGACAGAATGTTTGTTTGTTTGTTTGATTACTCTGATAATAGTAACATATAACAAATTATTGTGACATGTTTGATATAAACACTCAGCCTTGAAGGGGAAATGTAATATTGGTGATAGCTTAAACTTAAGCCCATCTGTTAACCGTACCAAAGAATAGAGAAATTTCGCCTTATTCTAATGTACATCAGCAAAATAATATAGAAGGCCATGCCGTCAAACTACATTACTGTCTTCAAGAACGGTCCTGGAACGGTTCAACAAAAAAAATCAACAGAGAGATAAAAAGCCTTGGCAATTTGTAGAAAATCAAATTGGTTAGAAAGTAATAAATATAAAAGACCTTTGTTCAGCCAGAATTTTATATATATAATATATATATATACATATATTATATATATATATATAAAATACATAAATATATATTTTATATTCTGACACATACATACACATTCGTAAATACATACACATATACATACATATAAGTAAGAGAAAAATAGGAAAATTATTAACGATTACATATAATTACTTATGATTAGTGTAAACATATACATAAATTATCTAAACTTTATTGGTTGGCAATGAATAGACCGGTGTTTTTTCTTTTTTAAATTGCACTCGGTAAGAACTTTGTTGCTCGATGTATGGACGTAAATGTTCGTAACTCAAGAGGACATCGTGATTCTTTTTGTTGCGTTGGTTGTTGCGGTTTGTGATATGCACTTTCTTTGTTGTTACAAGATAGGATGCTTTTGCTGTCATATTTTGATTTTGTTTTCATGTCTTTTATTTTTCATTTGTTGGAGCCTCGAATGGTATTTGATATGGTCTGCCTTCATTTTTCCAGTTGTAAGCTGCCGTCGAGCATAAAAATAGCCATGCTACGTTACGAATAACCAAAATAAGCAAAAACGCAGATAATGCTATGCACAACACGGACGTGGATCTACAGAATATAACATATTATCTCTACACAATAATTCATTGTAGCTTACATTGGGGAAGGGTTTGACTCTAATCAATCCACGTTTTACTTGGAAAGCGTTTGCGAAAACTTATCATTTCAATGCCTTTTTTTTTTCTCCTTAACCAAACTAATATAATGAAAGGGATATTGAAGAGCCTTAGCTCTTGTCTGTGTAACTTGTTTGCACTGTTAGTCTATTTGGCAAACCGGATTTATTCTTTGACCTGTTGGAGAATGGACAGTGTAAATTGGAAAATGCTAAACTTAAAAGGTAAGAGCAACAGTAACTGTTAAAGTGAGTATGGTTTTTGCTTTGACTTTTGCTTACATTTTATGCTAGAAAGTTTCTCCATATAGTAAAGAGCCTTAGTGGCACAGTGATCTCTATAGTTCAAACAACAGACGCGTGGCTGAAACAGCTGAGAGCAACAAAGAACTGAACCAGCTTTGTCTCACTTAAGCCTTCACCTTTGGGTTTACCAATTTTAATTGCATACCGTTTACACAAGATCATTGTAGATGCATCTTTAGTATGCTCTATTTTTGGCTGCTAATCTCCATGCTTAATAGAGGCTAAGAAAAAAAAGGTTCTGAAAATTGAATGATGGGTGTTCTCGATAAAGTGGAGAAACCCAATCTATTTATAGCCCCATAGAAAAACCCATAAAAAGCGGACAAGCTAGTGATCTAGGGCGGAACAAACAGTTTAAAGAGCATGGCGTGCTCATTTTCAGAGAATGGATTAAAAAAAAAAAACGTTATAGACCTTCTAAAGTATTTAAAAGTTTCGCTGTAGGCTTATTTAAGTGAATAAGTGCTTTTGCATTTTAAAAAACCAGTGGCATTTGACTGGAGATCTAGATGCATAAGCCATGAATGAAAAAAATTGATTTCCGTTTTTCTTGTGCGACGCTCACAAAACCTTCAACATGGCCATAAAGGTCAGGTTGGCAAAATTATACGCTTAACTCATTATATCCAGTGACATTTCGCGAAATTGAACTCGGCCAAATATACTCCTGACAATTCCTCAGTGAAAAAAAGTCGCGTCCTTTACTGTCCAAAGAACTGAATGCATAGTAACCTTCAGGGGAGAACCTGGTCTGTAGTGCAGTACAACTAATAGGAGTTACGAATGAGCCATTGTCACAGCTACGGTGCTTGAGGTCTCTAATTTCTGACGAGGTTAAAGGATTGGAAGTGTGGGAGGGTTATGGAACAAAATGCTGAAAGAAAAGCCACATCTTTATTGAAGAGAGAAGGCAGTGAAGTTTGTATTCATCAAAACGTTTGCTTTGACCGGCCGCTCAGCGCGAGTTTATTGTAAATCAGAAAACGCACATTAAAGTGTTACTTTCGAGTAGACGAAAACAAGAAACTGGAAACGTGCAGCATATTTTTCTTGGACACTTTGAATGCATTAATATTAAACATAGCACTGGACCAGAGTCGCAATAATAGGATTAAAATAGGGATCTACAGTGTTCAGCCTGAGAAAGAAAGTGAAATTGAATATCATCTAATTTCTATGCACGCCATCCCATAAGTGGGGGCAGAAGATAAACAAGCAATACCTCAGTCCAATCTCTATCTTATAAATAAATGTACGGCTTGTAATCTAGCAGCGAGAAGTTCAGAGTTGTGAAAATTTTGGTCAGACAATATACAGAAAAATTACTTACTAAGACTATAGCATTATCTTCAATGTTCTATCAAAGGATGGTTGAGATGTCTACTCAGGTATGAGAGAGCCAAAGAAAACGATAAATATGTGAAAAAGATTAGTATGATCTATACCTGATCGACAAAGGTGCTGCCCGGCGCAAAAAAAAGAATGTTGGGGGCTTTATATGATTGTTATGTGTATCCTTAAATAAACAGAATATCTTGAATGTTTTTTCAAAGAATGAAGTCAATATGCAATATGATTCTATATCCGTATATCTCATACTGACTTTTTTACATTTCTTTTAGTCTTTTGTTAACTTCACAGGACTGCTTTTTAAGTTCGCTCATTTTTTGTTTAGATTTCAGGTTTTTTCTCAATGTTTCCAAAGGTAATCTTACAGCTGAATTTTGTCAGTGCCTCACTTGTACACATGTTATGTGCAGTAACAATGCACTCTTCAACAGCATCTAAAGAGACATTGTCATTTGATAATGCTGTATCTTCAGATACGGCACACCTCGCGACGATTTTTCTTTTGTAGTTTAACATAACTTGAGTTACTACAGTATCATTAGAAAATTTTTCAAACCCATATTGCCGAATGTCATATAATTTAAAAAAAATAATGTATATATGGGAAATTTCAACGCACCGACTGATTTCGTAAACAGTCACAAGCAACATGTACAACTATTGGATTTCTTATTGTTTCTGGGAAGAAATAAAACATTTTTTGCCTCTTCTGAAAAGTTGCTAAAATCAAGTTCCAGCAGTATCGTTTAGCAACCGCGATTTATTTGCATTAGAAAACACTTTTTTCTTTTCTTTCCTTTTTTTTCTTTTGATTTATTTACCTTTTTTTTCGGTTTATCACTGTTGTCCTTTTCTTTCACTTTTTTTTTGTTGTTGAGGGCTCCGGGGATAACTTTGAAAGCTCGCCGCTAGCCTTGATTTACATTTGTGGATTTAGATTACAATTAAACGTAATTCGAATTTTTAAAAAATAATCTAGTACTATTTTTTTTTTGTGTCTTGCAAAGCAATGTACTGTCCCATCTTTGATTCGAATTCGTTTTTCTCCCGTGAATTTTCTTTGCCTTTATTACTGAGGTTTAAGACACCACATTGTAATTAAAGTCAACACAAAACAGCCTGTTCATTGTGTTCATGTTCATATTATAACATTCATAAATAAATAAAGAGAAAAGAAACACTATTTTTTGATTACACATACTCACAAACTTTCCTGAACTAGTTTGGGTCTCAAAATGCACAACAATATACATGTAGGACAACTCATGCAGCCTGTTTGGCGCTATAAAATTATTTTTAGACAGGATCAATTTATGTGACTATGTACTCATTTACGTCTCGATAACCATGAGGGTGTGAGAGAAATTAGCTTTCTGAACAACCCAACTTTGCGCCATCAACACTTCATTCTGCATAATTAGTATGGGTTCAGGCTGAACTGTGTACCACTATATCGCATAGCCGCACAATAGATACAATACATGGGAACAAGAAGATAGTAACATGGGTGGCTTTAATTTAGATACTGCAATCCGACTGGGCCTTTTAGAAGCCTTCTACTTTAAAAGGGGCCTCGGTAGCACAGTGGCTAGTGAGTCCGCCCTGAGATCTGCAGGGACCCTTCTATCGCGGGTTCGAACCCCGCCACCGGCGCCCTTGCCTGACTGAGGGCCCTAAAGCCCGATATCACCTTGTTGTGGACTGGCTTTATACAAAAACCAAACCCTCTACTTTAATGTCCAGACAATACAATGGGAACCAGTTTTTTCTTAGCTCACTTCCCACAGAACGCCAAGAGCAAGTGATTTTTCATGCCTTCAAATGGGAATTGTAATAGATTGACTTTCTATGGCCTCTAAAGAGATAAAAAGTTAATGAGAGCATGAGATATCAGATGTGTGTTATGCACCAAAGAATATATTCCTCCCAAATCACAGCAAGTAAAACAAAATTCTCATACTTGCAATATTCAACATTCAAGAGCGACTATTTCAGATCCAATTCAGAGTGCCTATGATATTATACCATACGTCATGTAGCTTACCTGTAATAAAAAAGAGGACTCGTCCCAGTCCCACCTTGCAATTTTTTTCTACAATGTAATTTGTATTGAACCTGCATGTCCTGTATTCTTCTTCTCAATTAATAAAAGAATGTGTACGTTAATTGCTTTTTTCTCGATTAAAATTTAAATTAGCTTTAAAAAGTAATGAAAGAAAATCCATGCATTTTTAAAATCTATTTAAACAAATGTTGACCTATACAGCCTATGAATGGGTGTAATCTGGTTGCTTAGTCACAGCGTTAAATGTAAAAAAAAAAACAAAAAACAAAGCAAATAGAGTCAAAGAAAGTTATTATTTGTGTTAGCTTAGCTTTGTGCGACAAAATTGAACCATGGAGTCAATTTCCATGCTGTTGAGGAAAACAGTATGTCAATGGCCTGATTAGCTTCTTGAATTTCTATCAAGTAAAAATCTTTATGGTCATCCTATCTACTTCTGAAATGATTCTCATCAGATATATACGAAAACAATTTTGAAATTGTTCGAGTAAGTATTGCGTTTTTGTACATTTTATCATTTTGTCTGGTTTTACATATCATCTACAAAGTCAGTGGTGAAATCGCATTACCGTTTTGTTTTTTCTTTGTGATGTGGACGCATCCTCCAATGTATGCAAGGAAGTCACATTTTTCATCCCTATTACTTCTTTATTTCTTCTAATCCTTCATCGTGGACAAAACACCCCGTATTGTTCAGTAAACAAAGGATAACCTCATGGCTCATATTCATGGATCAAATGACACGTAAAATGAACTTAGAAAGACGTCACAATTTGTTACATAACAAAAAATATGCTTCAAACAATCCTAAGTAAAATTGGTGTAATAGTATTGATTGATTGATCATTGGTATATCCATTAAGTGGTGATCTCAGAGTTTCTGTTCATTCATTTCCTCCTTTAGCGTTCCATCAGATGCTCAAGCAAATTAAAACAAAGATGAAAATCCACTAAAAATCTAACAGAGTATATGTAGAAATACTGTAAAAGGAATCTCTACAAAGCCTCAGATATTTCTGTAGACACCGAGTTTCTTTAAGTAAGAAATAGTAATAGTGTAATAGTAAGAAAATACTAATTTTTTTATGTCACATTTTATTTAGTTCCTGTTATGTGCCAAATCTTCTTACTAGAGCTTGTTAACTACATGTAATTTCATGTTTGACACAGCCTGAGATAAACATGATCAGCTAGATCAAGTTCCTGCGGCCCAGATTCATTTTTATCATTCCAGAAATGTTAATAAAGCTCAGGGCAATTCGCACTGCGCCGGAAGCTGACTAGAATTTATCGTTTTATGATCATAAAAGTGATACTTCAAAAATAGATAGGCAAGTTCAATTTTCCTTAATGCACTGTTATTTGATTGTAGATGGTCAACGGCGCTTAAGTGCGCTATTCGTAACTAATATCACAATTCTTAAAAGCATATAGCTAAGTTTCATAACGTAAGTCTATCTTTTCGCACAATTGATGTTGAAAAGTTTCTATATGCTAGGTTGGGATAAGTCCATAAAGATCCTATTTTTTTTTCAACGTTAGAGCAACTGATCAATCCAAAGTATTATGTTTGTGAAGGTAAATAAAAGTAATCTGAAATTAATTCTAGACGTGTGTTTAATTGGTTTTGTGCACTGCTGTTGACCCTATAGTCTGGTTTAGACTTGCAAGCCTATAGTAATATTGCAGAAAAAGAGAAGGAACTCATTCCCATAAAACAGACCTGATAAAGGAAAACCTATTCCACAGTGAAATAAATGACTCAAATTGATTTTAAAGCAAAAACCTTGAAACCTGATAACAAGTTTTATGTTACTGACAGTAAGCTACCACAGCTACTTTTAGTATGAAAAAAAGAGAAATGTAAAGGCAAAGAGGGAGATTGATTGATTGATTTATTTATTGATTGATTGACTTTTATTTAACAACGGTTACAAAATAGGCACAAGGCCCTTTCATTTGGCCGTTGATAATACAGAATTAAATTCACAAATTAATGTCAACGTCAAAAGGTCAAAATTCTATTTTGGCATAAGAGGCAAAATAGTGACTCAAACTAAGCAGAGAGAGAGAGAGAGAGAGAGAGAGAGAGAGAGAGAGAGAGAGAGAGAGAGAGAGAGAGAGAGACCGATAGATACAGATAGAAAGTGAGAGAGAAAAGTCAGAGGGAGAGGGAATTTTTAATTGTTTGGAATGGTGTGTAAGACGCATCATGTTCTGTATAATTTGAATTACGTGATAGTTGAAGGTTACAAGCTGTTGACTTATCTTACCGGTTGCAATAAACCTGTATGTCCTTTATTATACCCTGTAGAATGGTGGCCATGCACGCTAATCGTCATTTCAAAATAATATAGCCAGTCATAAAGTCTGTTTGTGCTGTACGTACAGTCTGTTCACTGTTAGGTCATCTCGGGCTTGCCTGCCTTTGCCGCGGTGGAGGTGGGTTCAAAGACACGAAAGGAAGATCTCTGGATTTCAGAGTCAATAGAAATGTTCACGATAAAGTGGAGAAACCTAATCTATTTTTAGTAATCTAGCAAAACATATTATAGAAAAGGTGGACAAGTTAGAGATCTAGGACGGCACAAATAGTTCTAGGAAGCATGGCGTGTTCAGCTTCAGAAATTAGATTCAAAAAACGTTCCATGCCTTCAAAAGCATTCACAAGTTTAAAGTATGCTTATTCAAGTGGATTTAATTCCTTTGTGAATAACATTGGTGGAATTCGATTGAAATTACATTTAGACGGACTTTTAGTAATGGTTGTTTGTCTGCCTTTTGAAAAATAGATTTTTGGTTTTCCCAACGTTCGTAAACTCTTCTAGTATGTGATCATTGCACTATCGGAAGTTGTTCGAGGTATGGAGATCTAAGAGGTAAATAAAGTTGTATTGTGCGTGTGCATGAGTGCAACAAACCATTGCGGAATTTTTTTAAAAAATGATAAAATGTCGGAGACCATCAAGTAATCTAAAAATATAGAAAAAAAAAATAAAAAAGGACGATCATACATTAATGAAATCAATAAAAAATGGATAACCGTTTCGCCTTCAATTTTGTCTTCTAGAGAAATGGGCCAATAAAGCTTGTCAATTCTCTTTAAGACAAATGCAATGCAATCTCGAATGATTTCGCACTAACCATATTGCTGCGATGCACAATGTACCAGTTCGTGAGATTTGAAACCCTATTTCTCCTCAACATACTTTCTTTGCGAGAGACGAAATGATGTCTGTCTGAAGTTAGATCACAATGGCTCTAAAATTCTTCACTGTTTACAGGAAATCGTTCAAATTAATCTCAAAAACCATTCGTATCCCTTATCAACACTGGATTTCCTTGACATGTAAGTGCACAGTGTAAGTAATGATAAAACTAGCTTCCTTTTTTTTTTTTTTTTTTGTTAAGCCAAGAAGTGTCAAACGAAGTGTCAAAAGTGTCGGTCGCTTTTTCCGTATTTCCCGTTAATTTGTGTATGTGTGTGTGTGTGCGTGTTTACGGGAAAAAGTAGATATTATCTTTGAAATGAACTGTTTTTTTTTTTTTTTCTTCTTCTTTTCATGTAAGGCAAGCTTGGGAGGCGTAAATGTTGCCCACGACGAATGCCTTGCGGTGTGACTGCACTCATTATCTTTGCCCTTTGTGCATTCCTACTCAAGATAAGTGTAGGTGAGTTTTGTCGGTCTGGTTGGTTGTTTTTTGTTATTTGTTTTCTTGTCACAAAGTGCTTTCTTTGCAAACTGACATAATAGTGGTTTTCATTAAGTAGCGTATTCCTGAACTATGAAAAAGTGCCTTTCTTTGTTTTGGTTTTTTTAATGGACATGTTTTTTTGTTTGTTTGTTTTTTGTCGTAGGTGTCCATTTTCAGCTTTCCATTAAAGCGCTCTTGAAATGCCTTGTTTTGTTCAATGTTTTGCTTCGTCTACATAAAATATCAATTTAATATGACCAATGTGTTAAATAAAATCTTCTGGAAAGGCTAAATAAGGAAGAATCGTATTGTTTGATTTTCTTACGGTTAGACTTAAAGATATATATTATAAATGCACATACAAACAACACGTATAATATGGTAATATGTATATACATATTTGTGTGTGTTTGTATGTGTGTGTGTGTGTGTGTATTCATATACAATTTGTGTAAGTGTGATATAGCACTCGTTTTTTTCTTTGATAATTGGGCAGATTTTCAGAAAAAAATTTTTTTTTTTTTTTAATTTCTAATGTATCATTTACATTAGTAATTCTTGCTACAAGACATTATTGCAAACTAGGAACAGTGATTGGTCAGATGTGTATTTCAACATATCATGTTTCGAGAGCTGAATTGTTAAGACGAGCTCTATTCATGAAGACGGTTAAATAATTTTGAATGGCTATTGAAAGATCCTCTGTAACAAATATTCCAAACGAACGATTAGCTTGATCCAATACAACAACATGTCTCATGGATGATTAAGGCATAGGATTTGTATCCTAATTTTCAAGTTTTATGTATACAGGTGTATTTTAAGTTATAACACCTCAAGACTTGTAAATTATCACAAAGTGATTTTCTGTAAGTATTCTTTCCCTTCTCTTCACAGACTTAAGGCAGTCGGTACAGACCTCCTCGAGGAATTTCCACAGGAAAAATTTTCTCAGATGTGGAGAGAATATAAAAATCTCAATGTGTGCCTCAGGAAACAATAGAGATGCTAGTAAATTACATTTCCGACGAGTAAAAGAGGCCGGCATTACATTTTTTGTCTACTCTGCCTTTTTAGAGGATCAGAACGTGAGAATCGTTGCAATAAAAAAACGTGGCTTAACTTTACAAAGTTTGTTCTGCGTCTTTGGAAAATCCACAGAGAAAGGGTTCGGTGATTTAATCACTGACAGTAACGTGCCCGTAGTGAAAGCTTTTATAAGGGATTTAAAAGATGACCATGGGTTGGAATTTACAGCGGCCTACATCACATGTTCTCTACCGAGAAGTACGGGTAAAGTTGCTGCAAGTTACTCAGATGATTCAACACTGCACTTACCTCCAACCGTAGGTCTAGTTATATCTGATAAATTTCCTCTCAATGCAGTGGTGGAGCTTCCTTTACTTGTACCCTATGGACGCTGCTTCCATGAGAAAGTAACGGCACCTGCGGCAGAGAGTAGCAAAAGCATAGCGAGTGAAAACTGCCGAGACCCTCAACATGAGGTTGAGTTCACAGAGTGTCTGCCTGCCTTACACAGCAAGTTCAGTGACGCAGCTCAGGTGGTGGAGAAGATAGAGATGAGCAGATTGCTGGGCGTCAGGCGTGTTGTTTTCTACAACAACAGTATCAGTGACAATGTGGACGCCGTGTTGAGGATGTACATCAAGGACTGGGCAGAAGGCAGGGAATCACTGGAGGTCGTGGTTCTCCCATGGAAACTGCCGTCTGCTATAAGGTGAGCAGAGGAGTAGTCAGCGAGTTGAAAAACATTCCCTTTAAGAAGCTAGCGTCGTCCCGGTCTTTTACCCGTTGCCGAACCTTTTAGATGTTGTAAGATTATTTATGGTGAATTTGTCTGTATGTCTCTCTCTCTCTCTCTCTCTCTCTCTCT
>BLXT01002828.1:55009-65964 GCA_019648995.1 Plakobranchus ocellatus
CCCCCCCCCCCTTTATTTTATTTTAGCATTTACCTGTGTTAAAGAATTTATGAAACAATGAGTGTAAATGAGGCACAAATCACATTTGGGATGAGTAGAACAACAAGCAACCATAAGCTTGCACTTGTATAGAGACTCAAATCTTTTGTCCCCATCTTGAGTCTGTGCGATGTATGAGTGTGAAGAATGCACCAACTTTTTTTTTATAAAATTAAAAATGTACACAAAGTGCTGGTATTGCAAAAGTGACGTGGCAGTGAAATTTAATAAACCAACTACCATTTTGCTTGCGTGTTGTTGTTTTTCAACGACATGAACTGTTCATTTTTGTTTTTTGTTTTTTTTTTAAGGCAAAGCATTGGATTTTGAATTATATTATTACAAACTGTATTAATGTAGCAGTAGACAATATAGTTAACTCCTTAAAAGACACCTTTAATAACGATAATGCATTAAATGTGTGTGCGTTTTTTTGTTTTCTGTAGAGAAAAAGGCTTCATTCCATCCAATTACATCAAGAAAAACTTTGGACTAGAAGTTTTTGAGTAAGTATCAATGTGCATGTTGTTCCCTGCCACAGTTTTCTACTATTCCAAATCGAGTCAACATTGGCAACTTTCTTTTTTATTTTTCTCCTTGATTTTCATCTTTTGAAATTGAGGTTAAAAACAGGTGCATTGTAACTTTTGGGGTTATCTTGTTTTCAAATGTCAGCTAGTTAACTTCACTTAAAATGAATGAGTCAAAACAATTTTTTTAGAGCTGGATTTAGAGCTAAAGCAACAGCAGAATGACTTACCTTAATTAATCATGTTTGATCATGTGTGAAGGAGATGCATACTGACTCATTGTAAAATTAAAATTAGGTGAATGTGATATTGTCACTACCAGCAAAACAGTTATCATGAAATCAAGAGGGATTTTTTCACATTTTGATTTTTTTTTTTTTATACTGATAAAGATATGCAAATTTCTTTTGTTTATGAGTTGTCGAGCAGTTTTTGCTTGTAGCTGAGTTTTTGCACTGAATCAAACTTCTAGTAGAGAATTCAGGACAAATTATTTAACTGCCATGATTTTTCCAGTAGTTTATGTAGCTAGTACCATACAGATTGATCGTATTTAAGCTCTACTTTTTTTTTCTAAATTATTAAAAAGAAAAAAAATGTTTCTATGAATTAAAGAAGCCGCAGCTTAAGGTTTTTAAGCATCATGACAGTTTAGGCTTAGGCAACTTAAAATGTGATCCAAGCAGGAAAAGGTAAAAAACATCTCTCTCAGTTTGGTGAAGGAGAAAGTTTGCATGGGATCACCATTGAAATAAATTTGTTAGGTAGTTTTACTGCACCAGTAGTTTTATTGCACCAGCTCTATTGCTTAACGTATTAAAAATACACAAAGACTGTAGTAGTCTGTAGCGATGGGGTCAAACTTCATTGTGTTTTACTCAAGGCTCTCACTCACATGGCTTGGATTTGGTGGCTGCCAGAGCCTGATTGCATTTTATCAATTTCTGTCTTTTTTCCCCCTGTTCAGATGGTATTACAAAGATTGCTCAAGAGAATATAGCAAAACATTGTTGATGAACTCCAAGCAGGACGGATGTTTCCTCATCAGGGATTCGACCAGTTTCCCAGGAGAATACACGCTCTCGCTCTACACCACAGAGCAGTAAGTTGGTTACTGTTTTTCATCTCAAGTTAGCTTACTCTACCACAGTGTGCCACTCAATTGCACTGACTACGATTCTCTTTTATTTAATCTTCTATTTTAACCTGTTACCGCGCACCAGGTACCTTCTAAAAAGAAAAAAAAACATTGAAAACTGACAGAGAAAAAGCCAAGCCATGAGTTCATTAAACTACATAGTTAAAGTATAAGATGCTCAGCTAGGCAACAGCCGCAGTATTTTCTGCTTTTATTATCCAAATTAAATTTTTATGCTAAGACTTTTGAGGGTGAGGAAGGGAGCTTCTAAGAGTTATTAAGATGTTTTTCAGATTATTTAATTGAATTTTTTGATGATTATTTTCTAAAAAAAAGTTTGTTTTTAACTTTTAATGATTTTTTCTCTCTCTTTCTCTCTTTCTCTCTCTCTCTCTCTCTCTCTCTCTCTCTCTCTCTCTCTCTCTCTCTCTCTCTGTGTCTATATATATATATATATATATATATCAGTCACAGTTCAGATCAATCAGTTAATTCCAAGGAAAGATGCTGAATTTGTTCAGAATTGAATTTAGATAGAAACTATGCTTGAAGATCTCATTGTAAATTTGTTCCCTTGCAAATCGCTATGGAGGTCTGTATCTATTTTGTCAGCCATTGACCTTTGACCTGTCCACAAGAAATGAGTCATTGACAGGCAGTTTCTCATTACAACCAGAAAGGAAAATAGTGAAAAACAGATGGTACTTGGTAGATCATTTAAAAAAAAAAAAAATTGTTTAAGTCATATGTCATGTGGTCAAACTTTTGAAAAATTCAAGTAAATTTTTTTCAATAGCTTCAATGTTTCACAGCTGTACTCATCTATCTGTGTTGAAAGATTGTTGATGACTCATTTTTTTTTGTGGACAGGTGACAATTGATAAACGCATGAGTATAAAAGATTTTATAACATAAGGTTTTACTGTCACATCACAGGGTTTTTTTGTTTTTTTTTTGTGTGTCGTTGGATTAGAACCAAAACATTTCAGGTTTTCTTTAAAAAAATCGAGCACTTCTTAAATTCAATTCCTCTATTTTTATAATATAAATGAGAAAAATAAAACTATAATCCTCTTTCATTTTAATTGGTTTTTTCTTCTTTGGCTGTGAAACACATGCACAAAAAAAAGGATATTTTTAAAATGCACAATTTTGTTCAGAGTTTGTATCTTCTCTCAAATGATGATGTTGTCAATTAGTCAGAGCTGTATTTTCTACTATCAAATATCTTCATCATTCTTAAATATGAGCTAATGACGAGCCATTTTCTCTCTTAACAATGCCATCTTTCATTGGACATCTCAGTAAGTGCTTTTCTTTATCCATCTTCTTTTTAATGGAATTTGGAATTATTTAGCCGTGAAATATCATTTGAAAAAATTAAGTAAAGTTTGTTCTTTCAATGAAAACAAAAATTTCAAAGTCCTATACCAATGAAGATGTGAAAGCCATTTTTGTGATGGTCTGCATTGTACCAATATAATTGAATAAATTGATTTTTAAGCATAAAGTTTTCTTTGACTAGATATTTTCAGAGCTGCCAACTGTACACAAAAAACATGCATTTGTATGTCTTCTTGGCCATTGCACTCATTTACACCAATTTGTTGAATTGTACGCCTTTTTACCAGAGAGGCTTTTTGTTTCTCTTCAGTTCCTAAAGTTCAGTAATTTGAACTTTAATTTTTGGCTTTATTCGTAATTGCCATAATTTTTTTTTTCAGATAGGCCAGCTGTTGAGTGCTTTGTTAAAATTCATGCATTGCATTACCTGGTGGCTTTTCTAAATACATATCTGTCTATGATTGTACACTTTTTTTTTGGTGATCTTATACATTTTTGGCTCAAATCTTACACTTGGCTGGCTGGATAGGTTGGCAGCTCTGTATTTTTTGTGTGATTGTTTGTTGCAAACTTCAACGAAATTTTATATTGATTTTCTTTCTCTCTCTCAGGGGAGGTAATGTGCGACATTATCAGATAAAGCGAGATGAGAGCGGGTTATTCTACATCTCTAAAGATTATCCCCATTCCAGTATTCCAGACCTGATTCACTATCACAAACATAACCCAGGAGGTAAGCGCTGTCAACATAGCCATAAAGCTGTCCTTCTCCATATAAGCAGTTCTCTTGTTTTGTTAAAAAAGATCAATTTGTTTGATCAATTTTTAAATCAATTTCACAGTTTTGCTATTTATTTGATTCCTGAAAATTCCCACCTGGGATGAAATTGGATAAAGCTATAGTCTGAATAGTAGTGTTCGGCATACAACACAGTTTCCGAAATCGACAATCCCAAACACCGCATCCCTTGGTATCGATGGCATTCAAAGCCCAAACACCGATTCTAAGTCAAGGTGGGAATCTCGGAAAACCTGGAGGTCCTAGCTATTACATCATATAGGTGTGATTTTGGGAGCGGCAAAGCAAATTTTTTATTGCTTACTGGAAAAAATAATGATGCATAGAATATCCCAACCAGAACCGCCTTCTAAATATAGAAGTTCATGGCTATCTTTACATCATGAAAATTTTGTTGTATGCATAAAATCCATATCATATAAGGAGAGTCGAGGAATCTAAGAATCGAGGCTGTAATGTTTGGAGTAGAAGCTTTGAATGAAAATTGCAGTAATTGAGATGCAGTGTTCAATTCAACACGGCACAACTGAATAGTCGAGGGATGTTTCAATAATTCTAAAGTTACCCTGTCGGTATTCAATCAAATAAAAATATGACAATTTGTTCAGATTCAAATGTGGCTGCCTGTCTCCTATTGGGACACCATCATATGCTGTTGTTTCATGTCTATAGGCAGCATAATAGATGGTGTTGACCAGTCATTTTGACATACATAAGATTTTCTTTACACCAAAAATGGTTAAACTAAAGTGGCCTGTTTTCAGGATTTTGATTCCTGCATGGCTTTTTCTTTATGTTACAAGTCTCTGTTGTTACCTGTTGAGTGTGTAAACTTTTTCGGCCCCCTGGAAGTGTCATTGTACAAAAATACAGATACATCTGAATATGGTGCAATGTAGTCAGTTTGAAAGTGAATATCATCTATTTTTTTAACACAACAAATTTAGAATATGAGACCTTGACACTTATTAGTTTAAAAACTAATTAATGTGTCCTTCAGTGACAAGAATTCAATTAACTGTTGCATTATTGTTGTTGTTTCAGGCCTGTACACAAGGCTGCGTAATCCACCTCCAAGAGGAAACAAGCCACAGACAGCCGGCTTTGCTCATGGTAAGACTGAAATCTTGGCTTTGTCATAGGAAGCTACTCCTGTCCAGTCTGTGATTTTACACCTAGCTTGAGATTTCTACATCCTCAAATGGTCTCCACATCTTCCCATAAAATTATCTTTCAATCAATATCTATGGGTAAGGGTTAAAGGGTTTTTGATTCATTAAATTGCAATGATCTTTTTTCCATTCAAATTCGAAAAGTTTGCTTTTGATCTATCTATTTTAAGATCTGGATTTTGATCAGATTAGTCAAAGAAGTTTAAAAAAAAAATATAAAGCAGCTTTTTGGTAACCTTGTGGTTGCCCTTTGGCATTTTTGGCATTTTTTTTGTTGTATTCATAAAGTTTTGCTTTTCAGAAGCACTTTTGTCTGGCAGACTAAAACTGTCCCAGGACCACACGTCTCGCAGATTAAAACTGTCTCAGAACTACACTTGTCTTGTGGACTAAAACTGTCTCCCACCAAAGTTTTCTGTCCTTGTAGGGATTTTTGGTCGAGAAGATTGAAAATTTATGCTTTTATTAAAAAATTGAAAGTCCTGAGATGATGGCCTGCGCATGTAAATCTTTAGGAGCTCTTTTATTGAAAACACTTTTGTGAGGATGTAGACTGCCCAAGGATGGCGCCTTTTATTGTGGAAAAAAGAAAATGACTAGCATTTTTATTGGAACTTTCTGCCTTGTTTGACAAAAAGTGGGCAGGGTTAAAGCATAAACCAATAAATGAAAACAAAATAATTAGAGTCGTAAAAAAATCCTCTGCTTTTCCGCTCTGCCAGTTTTTGTCTTGATTTGCTGACTCATTTTCCTCGTAAGATTTTGTTGTTGTTGTCCAATTATCAATTGTAAGCTACCCAATTTCTAATGTGAAGCTTCAAATTTATCTTACCCTATATTTGTCCTCAGGGAAATGGAGTCTAGATCCAAAACTTCTGACTATTGGGAAGGAGTTGGGCAGGGGAAATTTTGGCGTAAGTAACCAGCACCTACCTTTTGCATGTGTGCATTTATCATAGAGAATGTTCTTTCTTCTAATATATATATATATATTATCTGTAGACACCAGCTGGAATGTGGTAGATATTACATATAATACTTAAAAAAAAAAAAATTTTCAAGTTGTTTTTTACTTTCCCCAATTTTGGGATGTGTTTTTAGCAACTTTAACCTCTCTTGCGCTACAAAGGTCAGCCTGTGGTGGGTTGCACGAGTGTGCTGCTGCTACAGCTTGGCAGTTTATAGATAGTGGATGTGCCAGAGGAGATTGGAAGAAATCTGTAAACTGTAAAAAACTCTATTGAAAATGATTGTTTTTTTTTTTTTCAAAATAAAAATGTATAACAGTGTACATTTTCCTTAAGATTGGATTATTCTAGCCTGTGGACGCATGGTTTTGCCCATGTGCGTAACAAAGAAATAAGCAATGATTAATCATTATCAATCATCGTTCAGTTCTTCATTCTCTTACTTACTTTTCATAATAAATCCAATGTGATTACAATTTTCACATTTTCATGGATGTAAAGCTATTCAATAGAGAAAGAGAACTAATGAGTCCATTGTTCAAGCCCTTAAAGAACAAAACAGAAGATGTGGTTTTGAGATGCTAGCAATAGCAGTTTTAAGACAAAAACTGAGAGCTAGTGATCAATGGGTAAGCCGAGTAGATACTCCTTCTGACTTAGGAGACAACAGGGCACAAATCAAGTTCTAGAATGCTTTTGCCTGTGTGACAATACAAAAGCGGCCAGCACATTATAAAATACACGTTTCTAATATTGTTCAAGTGTAATCGAGACAAACATAAACTGTACTCACACACAAGAGATAAGGTATGTATAGAAAAAAGCAAAATCTTGCTCAAAAAGATCTAAAAAAAATAATTTACCACCTTCAAATGATAGCTTCAGAGAGAAATAGAGCTATGCTTTACTGGACAATTACATATTATCACTATCAATACACCACACTCATACTCATACTCTGTACGTTAGATCTCAAGCTATGGGGCAGAATGTGGATTGAACTTTTGTAACAGTGAACACCTTCAGAATAAACGATTCTGGACATGGATCCAACTGTCAGGGTTAAAATGCAAACACAAGGTTTTAACACGAAGAGGTCTCTGCACTAAGGCAGCCTGTACCTTATTTTTTTTTTGTTTTTAATTTCAATTTTCGTTTTGTGGAATATCGTAATATCACAAAGTTGTAGTACCTTTGGTCAGATTGATGTAGTTTCTCATTTTCACTTATGACTGTTGCAGGTGGTGCATGAGGGCTTGTACAGAAACGGGCCGACGCAGCTGCCAGTGGCGATAAAAAAGATGACTGTGAAACCATCATCAGATGAAGTCTTGCAAGAATATAAAACGATGACGTAAAATCTCTTTTTTTTTTTTATTTATGAATTAGTTTTTTTAATATAAACCCTCTTTTTATCATTTTATGAGTAAGTTTACATAAGCTTCTTTTTATTTTGTGCACGGTAAAAAACTCTGTGGATGCTGTTTGTTTTTTTGCGAAATAAAAATACATAAAAGATACATTTCCCACAAGACTAAATCCTAAGCTATCATTCTAGACCTTTTTGTGCGGTTTTGCACATGGGTGTAACAAAGAAATGATTAATGATTATAAAACATTGTTCAGTTTTTTATCCTTTTGCTTACCTACTCTCTTACAATGATTATTTTATTATTATAATTATTATTATTATTATTATTATTATTATTATTATTTTTATTATTATTATTATTATTATTATTATTATTATTATTATTATTATTATTATTATTATTATTATTATTATCATTATTATTATTATTATTATTATTATTATTATTATATTATTATTATTATTATTATTATCATTATTATTATTATTATTATTATTATTATTATTATTACTACTACACACATATTTTTATTTTAATCTTATTCTCACTCATACCTGCTGTAATTTTTGTATATATATATGAATGTGTAATTCTAATCAAGACTTCAGTTGTGAAAATTTTCCTTTATTATGTTTTAAAAACTTGTTTCCTAATAGTATTTTGTTTTAATGCTCTGGTAATATCAATTTTCCTTGTTCTGAGCAGATTCCTGGCCCATCCTAATCTAGTCCAACTGTACGGAATCATCCTCGACGAGAACCAGTCACCTCAGATGATAATCACAGAACTCCTCCATAATGGTGAGTTTGTTGTTATGTTTGGCTTCATTCTGTAGCAAGTCCACTATGACCTCAGGCTTCTAGACCCTTATCAATGAAGCAAAAAAATCTCACACCACAGTAGTTTGAGCTTGATATGTTTCTGTGCTCCATCTTTAATATTTGATGTTAAAGTTATGCCTGAATTTTCAGAGGGATGGAACAGCCTGGGTAACATTGTTAATTTCGAGCTGGGCCAGCCCTCTATCAGTTAACAAGCACAGAGTTTAACCTAATCATTCAAACTTCCTTAGAGGGAAAAAATCTGTTTCTTTGTCCCATTCGGGTCTAGATTTTAAAGATTCTCCTTTTAGGATATTTTTGGGTTGACAAAAATTAAAAGAAAAAGGCGTTAGTGCACATTCACCCATATTGATTAGATTTATTCTTATTTCTTGATTTTCCAAGGGTGCCTCACACACACATGTGTATATAGATTTGGCATTTTTCAATTACCCTCGCGCCAAGGTTAATTTTCTATTGTTTTATAACAAAAATCTGCTTTTTTTTCTGCTGTAAATCAGGATTTCCTTTAGATTAGTTGCTTTCTATTTTTGCTCAGCCAATAAAAATTCGGAGGATCCTGAATATGTTTGTTCCTCACTCCTGTCTGGTGCTCTCATTTTTGCACTTGATGTTCCTCAAATTAATCTGTAAAAGTAGGCAGGTCTGCATCATTCTGTGACACTCTTCTGCAGTGAAGTGAAGTGGAGTAATTCTCACAGAGTAACTCTACCCATACTGCACTTCATGTGGTGATGCCAGTACATTCTGAGGGAAAGTTTTTTATTCACTGAATGTCTGTGATGTGTGCTGTGATGAAAAGATAGCAGCGTGGGATTGTATTTACAGTCAGCACCATTTAAAGAGAGCGTTTGTGAAAATTGGAAAGGCATTCATGCAGTAAGAATTCACTTTAGTCTCAAGAGCAGTTTTATTGAGATGAATGTCACAACTGACACATTTGAAAAAAAGAATTAAATTTTTTTTTTGTCCCCTTTGCTTCACTGCTTTTTTTTTTTAATGTTAAAAGCCCAATAGTTACTAGGACTTACCTCATCTCTATCCAGTTTTTACCACTTTCAAAGCTCATTAACTGCAGTCTTTGGCGCTCTCAATGGTTTGAAATGTTCAAATTGTGAACTCCAACTCATTTGTACCGGTCTTGATGTCTCTCCCTTCCCCGCTCCTCCCCTCCCCCCTCCCAAGTCCCCTTGTGAAGGGAGCGAAGGATGTTGAGATCAGTTTAGGTTGCCATGTTTTTTCCTAGTTAAAAATAAACATGTTTGAAGTAAATAAGCTTTTACACTTTTTTTTTAAATTTCATAATTCTCTGCATCTTCCTCACTGCAGGAGATCTGAACAAATATCTGCAGACGAACAGACAGATCTTGTTCTACAATCCAAACAAACTTCTAGACTTTGGGATACAGGTGAGTGATTGGGGTTAGGGTTGGGTAGGGGTGGGAGTTGGGGTATGGGACAGAAATGAATGGATTGCCCATTCTTATGTGTAGATTGATAAACTGCATTGTGCAGATTTATGCAGTGTTACAGATGTTTAGTTTCTACCATTTCTTCACAGCATTTTGTGACCAGAAGATAAACATTGAGCTGTTTAAACCTTCTTGTATTCAGGTTTGTCGAGGTATGGAGTATCTGGACAAGAGAAACATCATTCACCGGGACTTGGCAGCGAGGAACTGCCTGGTTGGTAGTGATACTGTCATAAAGATTGGAGATTTTGGCTTGGCCAGGTAAAATGTACAGTTGGTCAGGTATGCTGCTGTAGCCAAGTGAGATGTGGTATCGTCCATAGGCTTAACACTGATTATGCTGCAAGGCATTTGGCTACAGAAATATAGTACAGTTATTACTCCTTGCTTTTCGTCTCCTCTTCTGCATTTTTTTTTTTGTCTCTTTCTTAATCTTTCCCATTTCTTTTCCTTTTCTTGTCTTCTCTCTCTCTCTCTTTCTCTTTTTCTCTTCCTCTCTTTCTCTCTCTCACTCTTTTTCTCCCTCTATCTTCACCTCTCTCTCTCTCTTTCTGTCTTCCTCTCTCTCTCTCTCTGGGTAACTGCTTCTTTACTGATCTGTTTACTCTCTGGAAATACTTCCTAATGCTAAAATTTGGTTTGACAATATCATTATCATCAAGTGCCATGCTTAGTAGTTTTCATGGATTTTCACAAATCTTGTTCCTGAGCAGCTCTGGTAAGTTCCTCACCATTCCTGTGTTCACTGATTTTGTTACTGAATCAAGATTCCCATACTCACATTCCTCTTTCTGTCCCTCATTTGATGTTTGACTGTTTACATGACCAGACATTTTTAAGGCATGCGATGATGTGGCCATTGCATAAGCTAGTTTTTATGTTTCCCCTGCATGGGACACAATGGCAGTGGGTGGTGTAGAAACATCCAAAAGCATTGATAAGTTTCTGTCTCGCCCTGGTTTGTGAAGTATTTTAGGTTTTGATCTTCCCCCAGAACTGTACTAGAGGATGACACCTACCAGATGTCGGAGGGAACCAAGTTTCCCTTCAAGTGGGCTCCGCCAGAGGTTCTGTACCACCGCCGGTTCAGCAGCAAGTCTGATGTCTGGGCTTATGGTACGCTCACTTTCTAACTACATATAAATTAAAGCGGGTCCCCAACTTGGAGTGAGCGTAGGGGAACTGGGACACTCACTTTCTAACTAAATGTAAACTAAAGCGGGTCCCCAACTTGGAGCAAGTGTAGGGGAACCGGGACACACTCTCTAACCATATGCA
>BLXT01002828.1:77352-95092 GCA_019648995.1 Plakobranchus ocellatus
GACTTCTGACTGATTTTGGAGACAAATGTGAAAGTGGGAAAGATCATGCACAGCCTCACGCAGACAGATTCATGCGACTTTTGACTGATTTTGGAGACAAATGTGAAAGTGGGAAAGATCATGCACAGCCTCACGCACACAGATTCATACAAGTGTTGACTGATTGTGGAGACAAATGTGAAAGTGGGAAAGATCATGCACAGCCTCATGCAGACAAATTCATACAAGTGTTAACTGATTCTGGAGACAAATGTGAAAGTGGGAAAGATCATGCACAGCCTCATGCAGACAGATTCATACAAGTGTTGACTGATTGTGGAGACAAATGTGAAAGTGGGAAAGATCATGCACAGCCTCACGCAGACAGATTCATACAAGTGTTGACTGATTGTGGAGACTAATGTGAAAGTGGGAAGGATCATTTACCGCCTCACGCAGACAGATTCATACTACTGTTGACTGATTGTGGAGACAAATGTGAAAGTGGGAAAGATCATTTACCGCGTCACCCAGACAGATTTGTATTTAAAGGATAAAAGTTGGAATGTTTTTGCTGGTTCCACTGTTTATAACTCCATATTTAAAAAAGTGATATATTGTACTCTGGTTGTTTTGTCATTGAATGGGGCTGTGCCTTCAACTTTCCACTTTTGTTTTGTAAGGGAAAGGAAAATAAAAGACATGTATTGATTTGGATAAATTCCCTCAAGTAAAGCTGAAAATGGGTCAGCAGCAGGTCACAGTTTTGAAAGAAAGATTTGGAAGTACCCAAGAAATACTAGTAATTAGATATACAAGTAGTGATCTTGATTTGATTTGTTGAATAATATATAAATAATAATTTATATTTTACATATTTATTATTGCCAGTAACTACAGCAACTTCAACAAGAAGCCAAGATTCCCCTTGCCTACAAAGGTCAAGAGGAATTTCTCCACCAGAACTTTGGTGTTGTATATATGGATGATTTCATTTTATTGTATTTTTGCTTCTCAGACCTTACTGATTTTTTATTGGACTATTGCCAGTAACAGCAGTAACTTTTATGTCATTTTTAATGTATAATAATGTATACACAGTTTTGAATTACAATTTTTCTTTGCTTTCACTGCAAGCTTGTATAGCAAAGCATAAATTATCACAATATTTTATTTTTTGGTCCTTCCATACTCAAACAAATTGTTCATAGTTTGATCATGAATGATTATTTTGTGATCTTAGTTAATTCAACGTGAGCTGTAGGTTATATTAGTGTATGTGTGTGTGTGTGTTGGTTCATGTCTCTTGCCTTAAGCAAGCTTTTTGTGAGTTTACCCAGATTGCATCATGGTGAAGCTCACCTGGTGAAAACTAAATACAACTCTGTCCTTAATAACCAGTTCAAGTCTGAAAAAAAAACTTTTGAAATTTTTGTCTTTATTTCCGAACATTCCTGTGCTATGACCTTGAGGGTATACAACCATTATTGCTGCAGCAGCCTACAGCAGTTCATCATTTTGTTGCTGTTGTTGTTGTTGTAATTCTTGATGATTATTCTCCTTATCCCTGTTTGAAAATCCTTCAGACAGCCACTCACTCACTCACTCATCAATGTGTTAGGCTCTGTTTTTTCCCCCATCTTTCAAGTCCTGTTTTCCCCCTTGTCTTTCAAGGTAATTTTGTTGCCCGTCTTTCCAAGCCTTTTTTTTTCTTTCTTGCTTGCTTAAATTTCTAGGCTGTAGTATAAAGTTATGTTTATTTGGCATTAACCTCATCATACCTGATTCCCGGTTAACCAGGATCTCTGCCTGATTTTCAGTAGACCGGGATTCAGTAACCCATTCATATAACCTGACTAAGACTCTAAAAATATTCGACCAATAAAGATTCTCATGTCATCAGCAGGTAAAATTGCTTAAAATTGGCTACAACCATGAGCTCAGCTTTTTTTGTCTGCATGTTTTGTGAAATTTTAAGAAATTTAGAACATGAAGGGAGCACTAGAGTAACTAGGGGTGTTGTCATGGAAACACCCACAACAAAAATTGTTTTCTATAAATATGTTCTTGAACAAATCATTGATTGTGATGAGGCTAAACAAGAATTTGACCAAAATGAAAGTGACAGCAATGACAATGAGTTTGAAGAGCCTACAGACATTCACTGAGTCTTGGACTCTTTTTTTGTAAATGATATGAAATATCTCTTTCAATAATGGACCAAAGGGTAGGGGGCGCCACAATGCCATCTTGCTGGAGATCAGGCCACATCAGTCGGAGGTTGCATAATATTTTTGAGAACAAAAAAGGAAATGAGTTGTTTTTTTTTTTTTGGTCCATATCCCATAGCTTGGCTCAGAATGAACTGCCACAGTTATATCCAGTTTTGACCATCGCAAATCTCACACAAACATGGTTCAGCCTGTTTTTCATGTTTCTATAATTTCCAGATCGTTTAGACTGGTCTTGAGGCATCCATTGCATCAGTCGTCATTATTTCTGCTATTGTTCAATGTAGATACGGCCATTCCTCTCTCATTTAGTGCTTTGTTCTTAAGCGAAACATGTCAGCTAATGAAAATTTTTTTTAATTGTTAAAATTACACAGCTTTCATTTTTCTCATATTTATCATAATGTTTGTTTGCAGATGGACTGTATTGTTTGAGAATCCTCTTATACTCTTGGATTTGCATTGAGATATCCACAGAGATAATGCTATTGCATCAAAATATCCATAGAGATAAGGCTAATGCATCAAGATATTTACAGAGATAATGCTGTTGCATAAAGATATCTTTAGAGATAACACTAATGCATCAAGATATCCATAGTGATCATGCTAATGCATCAAGATATCCATGGTGATCATGCTAATGCATCAAGATATCCATGGTGATCATGCTAATGCATCAAGATATTTACAGAGATAATGCTATTGCATCAAAATATCCATAGAGATAACAGTAATGCATCAAGATGTCCATAGGGATTATGCTAATACATCAAGATATCCATAGGGATAACACTAATGCATCAAAATATCCATAGGGATAACACTAATGCATCAAGATATCCATAGGGATTTTGCTAATACATCAAGATATCCATAGGGATAACAATATATACGCATCAAGATATCCATAGGGATTATGCTAATACATCAAGATACCCATAGGGATCATGCTAATGCATCAAGATATCCATAGGGATTATGCTAATACATCAAGATATCCATAGGGATAACACTAATGCATCAAAATATCCATAGGGATAACACTAATGCATCAAAATGTCCATAAGGATAACACAAATGCATCAAAATGTCCATAGGGATAACACTAATGCATCAAAATGTCCATAGGGATAACATTAATGCATCAAGATATCCATAGGGATAACAGTAATGCATCAAAATATCCATAGGGATAACATTAATGCATCAAGATATCCATAGGGATAACACTAATGCATCAAAATGTCCATAGGGATAACACTAATACATCAAAATATCCATAGGGATAACACTAATGCATCAAAATATCCATGGGGATAAATTAATGCATCAAGATATCCATAGGGATCATGCTAATGCATCAAGATATCCATAGGGATTATGCTAATACATCAAGATATCCATAGAGATAACACTAATGCATCAAAATATCCATAGGGATAACACTAATGCATCAAAATGTCCATAGGGATAACTATAACATTAATGCATCAAGATATCCATAGGGATAACAGTAATGCATATCCATCCCCTAGAGATAATGCTATTGCATCAAGATATCCATAGAGATAACACTAATGCATCAAGATATCCATATGGATATCACTAATGCATCAAGATATCCATCTCCTAGACATAATGTTAATTAATACATAGTCAATGTAAATTTCTGCAAGTTTCCATATAGGTTTTTTTCATAAGTTGTGCAAGTTGATCAAAATTTCAGCTACTTCAAACATAACTTGCCTCTTAAATTGTTAATGCTCAAGTGGAGTTCACACATGTTTTTCATTATGTCAAGGAATAAAGAGTCTGTGTTATTGTGACTAGTTGGTGTAAGCACTAGCTAGACTTTCATACTGTACTGTTTGTCTTTCATGGTTTAGACTTCTGTAAACCTGATTTATGTGACCTGACCATACAAATACAGCCTTTTGCAGTTTTATCAAATTTAGTTTGATAATGTGAGGAAGGCTTGTCATTACCCTTTTAAAAAGGGGAAAGAATTCTTCCTTTAGCACATTTCTAAGCAAAGTTATGCCCGTTTTTTTTAGTTGAGTCGACTTTGAAATTGCAGTTTTGAGAAAATTGTATTTAGAGATTAGCAATTTTTAAAGGGAAAATGATTCTCAGCCATCTGTGTTGCTTTTATTTTTAAGATTTATTGTGAAAATATCAATGCTGTATTGATTTTAAAATATTTAGAAATTGTTAGACTTTATGATAAGCAAAAAAAAAAAGATTCCCTCTGTATCTCCGCTCGCCAATTGCCATCAAACAACCCGTTTTGTGTGGGCGAGTCACATAATTTGAAAGTGAGATTCCACAAACAAGGCTTACCAAGGTAAGCTTTTACCTAAAAAAAAAATAAATGAAAACCGACTAGAAAGTTCATGTTTTGCCTACAAAGTAATGTGAAGAGTTGTAAATGCAATTCTGCATTGTTGATTTATCCACACAATATTTTTCTTCTCTGGGTTTTGTTTTTTTTCTGCTTTATTTATTTTTTTCTTTCTTATGCGAGCAGATTGATATATCTATGGTGGAGCTGTACAACTACAACAAATATGTTTATCAGTTTTGTTGTTGCAACACTTAATGTGTTCTGAAGTATTTTGTTTAAAAAAACGCATATGATGATTATTTGCCTATAAAATATTTACAAACTTTTACTTTTTAACATTTTTAAAATAATTCTAATATTTTCAGGCAGTGGTTACTTACTTTAATTTGGAATATTATGCATGCTTTTAAAAATCTAAATGATATACCATGGCTGTTTTTCTTCTTTCGCCATTTTTAAGAAAACATTTTAATAAAGATGTATGCTATATGATTTTCGTTAAAGCCTTTTTTCATTGTTGATAATGGTAGAAATTGTTTGTACTGGGTAGCCATAAATTGGTCACATTGGCAGCCTAAAGATGTTGTCAACATTCATCTGATTTTTGCGTAGTATGATCATAAACAACAGACACTTATAGGGCAAGGAATAAACCCCTTAAAAAACTTTGGTTTTCATGAGTAGCAAGATGGAGGGTAAAGAAATGCTACTAGAAGAAAAAAAAAAACGTAAGCAAACAAAAACATCAGCAACAATTCACAAAGCAAGTGATGTGGGATTTGAAACCGTTTTTTTTTTCATTTATTTGGTAACAATATTTTGTCATAACAGCATAACATGGTTATTATAAAATAATACATTAGTAATAACTGTAGTATTGATGTAGTATGATTACATAAGTCCACAGCACAGATGGATGGAAAAGCCCATATAAAAATACTACAAGATCGGTTGTTGCTTATGGACAAAGTCGCATGATATAATAGTGTATAATAAAATAATTATGTAGTATGTACACGTATACATACAGGTTGCCAGTCACAACAGCCAGAAGATTTTGTCACATACGGCACACTAGGCTTATCTACAATCTAGTGTTGGCAAGGACTGTATGAGGCTACCGAGTCCGTCAGTCAGAATAATGTTTACAGGCAGTTGTTTTGTATGTTATAAACACCTTGTGCTTTATGCTCATCACATTCATTCTGATAAATTATTTACTGTGAAAGCAATAACATGATATCAGCAGCAGAGAAAAAAATCAATTTGGGACTGATACAAACATGGGATATGTATTTGTGGTGACATCATGTATCTGCTAACAGATGAAAAACTGAGACATAACTCTGGGGGTTTTCCCTAATTATTTCTTTGATCAGCATTGTAAGTGCCATCGCCGATGAACAGCATCGCCAAATGCAACGGTAAGAAACAGATGAAATAATTGGCACAATTTAATGATTTGGTGTCCTGAGTACTGCACCAAGCTCCATCACACCCACACTATTGAGCTCCTCACTCAAATAAACATGCGGCTGCATATAGTACATAGAATTAGAGTGGCATCAATTAGGCAGGACATAAGCAGAGGGCATCATTTATTTTTTTTAGATTAAAGCTATGCAGATTTCAGAACCAAAGAATAAACTTTAAAGATTGTTGATGTATACACAGCCCCCTTGATTCCTGTGGCACTAAGTAAAGCAATTGGCAGAGACAGACAGAGATAGCTGTAAGCAACTGAGAGAGAGAGAGAGAGAGACAGAGATAGTTGTAAAGCAACTGAGAGAGAGAGAGACAGAGACAGCTGTAAAGCAGTTGACAGAGAAAGACAGAGACAGTTGTAAAGCAACTGACAGAGAGAGACAGACACAGTTGTAAAACGATTGACAGAGAGACAGAGACAGCTGTAAAGCAATTGACCGAGAGAGACAGACAGTTGTGAAGCGTTCAACAGAGAGAGAGACAGGGACAGTTGTGAAGCGTTGGACAGAGAGATATAGAGACACTTGTAAAGCAATTGACGAAGAGAGACAGAGACAGTTGTAAAGTTGTAAAGCAATTGATAGAGACAGTTGTAAAACCTTGGACAGAGACAGACACAGTTGTAATGCAATGGACAAAGAAAGACAGAGACATACTAAAAATGATGCCAAAAGTGAAATAAATAATCAAACAACACAGTTTAAAATTAATTTCTCATTACTTTTAAGAAACATAAGCACTTGGTAAATTCCTTTCAAATTTATAGAATATTAGGATTTGGAATGTATTAAAAATTTTGACTTAACTCTTTTTAAAAGCAGGAACAAGGGAAGCAAGGATTCCAACCGAACATTTATTTCGAAAAAGCTAAATGAAATCTGCCCCACCTTGCCATATGTACAATGATGTTGTATCCCAAAATTTGCCCTACTTGTATGCACAGAATCTGCCTTACCCCATCCTACTGACATACATGGCATATGCAGAGTCTGCCCTACCCCAGCCTTATGATGTAGATGGCATATGCTGAGTCTGCCCTACCCCAGCCTTATGATGTAGATGGCATATACTGAGTCTGTCCTACCCCAGTCTTATGTAGATAGCATATGCTGGGTCTGCCCTACCCCTGTCTTATGATGTAGATGGCATATGCAGAGTCTGCCCTACCCCAGTCTTATGATGTAGATGGCATATACTGAGTCTGCCCTACCCCAGTCTTATGATGTAGGGCATATACTGAGTCTGCCCTACCCCAGTCTTATGTAGATGGCATATGCAGTCTGCCTTATCCCAGCCTTATGATGTAGATGGCATATGCAGAGTCTGCCCTACTCCAGCCTTATGATTTAGATGGCATATGCATTATGCCCTAACCCAGCCATATGATGTGAATGCATATGCAAAATCTGCCCTGCCACACCCTACTGGCATAGATGGTGTATAAACATAGTCTGCCCTACCCCAACTCTGGTGTATGCACATAGTCTGCCCTACCCCATCCTACTGACAGATGGTGTCTGCATATCGTCTACCTTACCCCATCCTACTGGCATAGACAGTGTATGCAGAGTCTGCCCTACCCTACCCTACTGACATAGATGGTGCATGCACGAGTCAACCCTACTACACCCTACTGACACAGATGGTGTATACACAGTCTAACCTACTCCACTCTAATGACATAGATGGTGGTTGCACATAATCTGCCCTCCCCACACTACTGACATAGATGGTATATGCACAGTCTATCCTACTGACACAGATAGTGTATACACAGTCTATCCCACTCCACCCTACTGACATAGATGGTGCATGCACGAGTCTACCCTACTACACCCTACTGACACAGATGGTGTATACACAGTCTAACCTTCTCCACTCTAATGACATAGATGGTGGTTGCACATAATCTGCCCTCCCCACACTACTGACATAGATGGTATATGCACAGTCTATCCTACTGACACAGATAGTGTATACACAGTCTATCCCATTCCACCCTACTGACATAGATGGTATATGCACAGTCTACCCTACTGATACAGATGGTGTATACACAGTATATCCCACTCCACCCTACTGACATAGATGGTGTATACACAATCTATCCTTCTCCACCACACTAACACTATCCTACTCCACCCCACTGACATAGATGGTGTATACACAATCTATCCTAATCCACCACACTAACACTATCCTACTCCACCCTACTGACATAGATGGTGTATACACAATCTATCCTACTCCACCCTACTGACATAGATGGTGTATACATAATCTATCCTACTCCACCCTACTGACATAGATGGTCTATACACAATCTATCCTACTCCACCCTACTGACATGGATGGTGTATACACAATCTATCCTACTCCACCCTACTGACATAGATGGTGTATGCACAGAATCTGCCCTACCCCACCGTGCTCATTGTTTGGTGGTAATTGCACACACCAGATTAGTTTAACTATTCAACACTGGTGTTGTCGGTGAGAATCTTGTTTTTTGCCTCCTTGAAGATACATAATATTACATGAAATTGACATACATGAAAGGCCTAACACAAAACAATGTCAGCAATATTTGTTAAACAGTACATAGATCTACGCATTTCTCACAAGGCTAAATGAGATTATTAAGTTATTTGTAAGTACGAACTTGGTTCCACATAATACAATTAACAACAACAAAAAAATCCAAACACAGGCACTTAGTGCATCTACTGCTTGAGTCAGTCCCGCATATGTCAACAGCTTCAAGCAATTCGTGCTTACAGAAATATACAGTCGAGGTATAAACACTTGGTTGAATAAATAAATTATCGTCTGCTTTTGTAATAAGTGAGTATAAGGTTAACTTATGGGTATTGCTTTCTACACAAACTACTAGAAAACCCCAAATCTATATATAAAACATAACTAAGTAGAGGTCATTCCATGAACTACATGTGTCACAGGCCAAACCAATTATACACGGATTGGCTCTGACCTGATCGTTTTTAAAGTTGAAATTCTTTTGTATAGAAAAAGAAAATAACAAATATATTGGCCACAACTGCAGTTTAGCTGCCTTGTACAATTTCAAGAGCGACAGAATAAAATACAAAAAAAAATTTGGTTACAGAGTAAGTAAAATAGCTTTTGCTAAATCAGACTGGTATGATGAAGTCAGTCAATCCAGAAATAATTGATAAAGTAAGGCATCAGCAGTAACATCAGCAGCAAGGACTGTGTAGTATATCAACAATTATATGATAATCAACAGCTATAATGATGATACCAAAACTAAAGAAGGCAATGTGGTAGACGGTGAATATTTCTCACCCTCGTTGAGACTTGATCCAAATAACATTGAAAGTGAAGTTATCAGCTAGAATGCCATTTCTGTGCCTAGAGCCTTAATACGTTCAGACTCTAAATATGCTGGGTGAGGTTAAGATAAAATCATCAACCCATTTTAAATGGAAGAAACAAAGCAAAAAAAAAAGCTGCAGAATTTCCTCAATTCTGATGATGAAACAATAGAACTAAAAATAGAGCATTTAAAACAAACATCACATTCCTCCGAACAGTCGTTTCCCAGGCCTGATAATGGATAAGCTGTCAATGCATGTGTGAGCAGATCATAATTGCTACAACAAGTAGAGAGTGGATTATTTTACTGTTTCATTGATAATTGTTCCAAATACCTTTCTGCCTTACGACTCTTTGAATGTATTCTGGAAAATTTCAACTGTTGGCATCAGCTGTCAATTTACAATCACTTGTATATCAATAATAGGCTCTAGGTGCACTGCCACCAAAGCATGGTAACCAATACAACATGTATTTTACCACCTTTCTTTGTTGCCTGTTGCAAAGCATATTTATGCTAACTCTGACACTTGCATGCAATTTGGCATAGTTATGTTTTGTAACACAGAACAAACAGAGGTCACAGAAACATTGTATTGGTTAACATATTTGTTGATGGCAAAGTGTTTTAAGCCTAACAGTTGTCAATAAATAATTGTCATAGAAATAATGGAACGAAATAAGAACAACAAGCACTTTTTCTATGAACTGTCGCATTATATTTCCAAGCATTAAATCAACCCTTAAATAAAAAAAAGAATTTTTCACAATATAAAAGAGTGGAGCAAAAGGCACTTTCAGCCATTCCACTCCCGGTGTGAATATGAGTGCTACTGTGTTAGAGGGAGTGCAGCATATGGCAAGTGTTAGGCACTGTGCGACTGATGATAATATTTGAGAGGAGAAGCAAAGAGCCAAAATAGTTTAGCATTTAAAGCTGAGGTATTTCAGTAGTATGAAATCTACGTAAACACGTGTTGTACTATACATAGAAACCGTATGAGCAGATCTTTGTCTTAAACATAAACAATGCTTTGGATATGCAAAGGTCCCCGGACCATAGCAATTGAAGTAGATCCACTGTTTTCTGCAAGACAGTGGACATCAGCCTATGTACTGACAATCAGGTATTTTAACCAAGCTATGTTGCGGGTGAACACTACACAGCTGACTCTTCCTAAAGTTATGCTTAAAGCTCAGAGCTTTTAGAAAAGGCACTAGTGGGTCAGCACCAAGAGCAATTTGATTGAGAATTTTCAAATTAACAGTAGACTACATAGATCTTCTTTACAATTAGTTAACAATGCCAGAGGATAGAAAAAAGGACGGTTTTCAGGAAATTTAGGATCATTGAAGTTTTGGTCTTGACATAAATATACACGCCCTGGCATTCTCAATCACACTATATGACATGTTGGTCCAAAATAAGACTAAATACATGATATAACATCAGTGTATATTACGATCTCTATCAACAAAATCATATATATATTTATGAGAAAATTCTACTCTACAATAAGTTGAGCTTTCCTACTACTGGTATATTATCTCTCTCTCTCTCTCTCTCTGTCTGTGTTTCTATTTTCAGTGGTAAATCCTTCAAATTCCTCGACCTGTGAGTACAGAAAAATACAAAACATCTCAACACACATTCTGTTTTTTTGGGTTTTTTTTTACGGTAAATCAACCTGCAAAATTTTCTATTTCTTTAGTCCATCTAGCAGTGTGCGTATCCAGGTTTGTGCAGTCCTCGGGGTTGGTTTGTGATACATTCAGGCTGAATTTGCCGATTTGGACAGCTCTGGTAAGAAATTGTCGCCCCAACTTTTGAGAGATAGATTTCAGTTGTTTATTCTGGCTCACTTAGCACAAAGTCTTTTCTTTTCAAAACTGCTGAGACTTTTGATGGATTTCTCTCATCATTTTTTCTTAGCAGATGAAGGAGACACTGCTGGCTTCAGAATTTTCGTGGTTGCTGAACTTCCAGGGGACACTTTACTCTTTGTTAGACCAATTCTTTTCAACAAGGATGGGGATTTTTTGGAGATTTCCTCCTCCTTATCCTCATCTACCACCTGCTCAGTAACAGTGGACAGAGACTGATGATGCTCTTTCTGATGAAGGGGGGATTCCATACTTGCTGGGGACTTATGACCGTTGCCTGCGATGCTTTGGGAGCTCTTTGGAAGCCTGAGACTGGCATGACGAGTGAGCGCTCCAGAGGGCTTGGTTGTTAGAGATCTTGTCCTGAGTGGAGCAGTTGGCATTTGCTCTTCAAGTTTTGCTTTAGATGCTGCAGTGGGTGCCATGAAAGATGATCTTCGAGGGTTTGCCCTGCCATCTAGAGGTGTTGTACTGTGCGGCCGCTCATGGAGCAGAGGTGTTGTACTGCGCGGCCGCTCATGGGGCAGAGGTGTTGTACTGCGCGGCCGCTCGTGGGGCAGAGGTGTTGTACTGCGAGAGGTTGACTCGTGTGACGCAGGAGTTTCTGTGCTATGTGTAGACACCTGGCGTCTTGCAGCACTACTGGCAGTCTCAGCAGTGAGTGAGGAGGTCCTAGGGGAGGTAACGCGCATTGACTGTGTGCGTTTGAAGCTAGTGGTTGTTGTGACACTTCTTGGCGTGGCAGTTTGAGCTGGTGTTGGGGAAAGTGTGGATCTTGATGATGCTGCAGCCTTGGTAGTTGAGCTTGATACTGAGGGGGACTTGGAGGTAGTAGAGGTCACGAGTTTGCTTGCTGATGAAGGTGTTGGGGACCTTACAGAGGGCGGAGCAGAGGATCTCACTGTAGGTGTGGTAGATCTACTTGAGGGAGTGGTTGGTCGGGCTGAGGGTGTTGTTGGGCGGTGTACAGAAGTAGTTGGGCCCCCACTTGCTGTATGACTCAACCTCCGCTTAGTTGTGGCAGCTAAACTAGAGCTGGCATTTGATGTGCTGCTTGCATTTGATGAAATACTGACATTTGAGTCAGCCCGAGGGCGTGTCTGGCTGGTTGGGAGATGCAAGTCAGTTCTGTTGCTACCAACAACCGGTGTGGTGGGTGTGGTTGCTCGCCCTGTAGACTGGCGGATGGAAGACCTGGGCCCGCGAACTGAAGTGCGGGACACTGTGCCTCGTTGGAATGTCGCTGCTGCTGCTGTCTCAGCTCGCATTGATGCACGCACACCAGAATCTCGCTTGATAGTTGGAGGCAGCTCTCTCTCCTTCACTAAAGTCCGGCTAGGAGAGTCGCGAGCAGAGACGCTAGCAGACGTGGGTCTCATGTAGCTTGGCACTGGCTTGCCTGTTGTAGCCTTCTCTCCAGAAGCTCCAGAAATGGATGAGGAAGATGAGAGTTTTCTGCCAGAGGTCACACTCTCTTTCTGTTTTGAGGGTGAGGAGAGTTTGGTCGAGGATTCAGACCTGCCTGCTTCATCACTCCATATATCCTCCTTCGATGTGCTGTGTCCGCTATCTGGAGAGAGGGCAGAAAAGTCGGCACTTGTGTCCGAGCTAGGATCTTTGCTCACCCGCACTGTTTGTTCTGTCCAGTTTTCTGTCCGTTCTTTCCTGCTAGCTTCCTCAGATAGCCTGGCAATGACGGCACTGTTCGTTGTCGTGTGTGGCACCACAGACACAGGCTTATCAACAGGCATGGGACTATCTACAGAAGTTTTTAGTTTCACACTCTCTGTTCGCCTTGACATTGTTGGTGTGCCATAGATCTCAGCCTCGAGTGTGCTGCTCATAGACGTGCGCTGAGAGAGAGTCCCTGAGGCACTTTCAAACCCTTCATCTCTCTCATTGCTGCTTGCGTAGCTACTGGCATAACTGCTCCGTGACCCAACCTCATTCTTCAGGTCATTGGCTTCAGCTCTGAGATTATGTTGAGTAGAATGATTTGCAGAATGAGACAATGTGGTATCTTGCTGTGAACATGATGAATTGTTTAAACTCTCATTTTCTGCCACATTGTCATAAACACTCATTCTTTTGCGCTCTCTTTTCAGGCGCCACTTGGCCACAGCGGCCAGTGGACTGTCATTTTCCTCAGAGAAAACTTTGCTGCGGTCCATGAGGCTGTAAGTGCGGCGAAGAGGGGAGCTTTCTGCATCCATTGCACAAGCACTAGTTGGCCGCTGTGGTAAATTGGCAGCTGTCAAAGAGCCAGCAGATCCCTGTGCAGATGAAATCACAGACGTGTTGGCGTATGTGTCATCCCGCGACTTTCGATGATGGAATACCTGCCAAGAATAGCTGGAAGAGGAAGAAGTTGAGCTTTTTCGTTTTTGTTCTGGTGAAGATTCCACATCGTTCTGAAGTGTTTCTGTTGATGTGTTTGTTGATTTGAGAGAAAGCCTGCTAAAACTTTTTGGGCTGTCACTTTTGGAAGATCTGCGGATCCCCAAATCCTCAGGTTTCAGCTCCGTGTCACTTTCATCACTAGGAATGTACAGTCCATTGCGCCGCCCATCCATAGAGAGTCGACTTGTGCTTTTACGCAGAACAGTCTTTTTCTCGTGTGTCTGGTCAGAAGTACTACCACTGTTTCGCAGTATAGAACCATCACAACCTCCATCCAACGCCTTCTTGGAGACATGCTCATCACATGACTTTGAACGGCTAATGTTGCCCTTAATGGCCATTTCCTTTAGAGCTTGATCTACGCTGTCTGGTTCAACATTGCTTTTAGCACGATCTTTATCACTTGAGTCAGAAACTGCTGAGGCTCCAAACCGAGCGTCTCTAAATTTCTTTTTAGCTGCTAACTTTGCAGCCTTGCTCATCTCCTTATTTGAATAATGTGAATCCCCTTTTCCTTGGCAAATTTCGTTTTCAATTTTGTCATTGTTGAAAGACTGGCGACGAGGGGTGGGAGGGGTTTTAGACGAAGATATGGTAGTAATATTTTTACAGTCACTATCAATTGCGGTAACATCTGTGTGCGTTTCTGACACAGTATCGCCAAGTTTCATGGCAGCTTTTACATCTTCCATGGACAATGTGGAACGTTTTTTGCGCATGTCTCTTTTCTTTTTTAGCTCCACCTCACTGATTGGAGTGATTGGCCTGTTTTGTGCTGTCACATGAGCAACCACAGCCACTGCTGGTGACTGCGGCGCAGAAGCTTTAGGGGCAGATTCTTGAGTGCGCTGCATAGGACCGGACACACCAACGGTGTCTATCTGGCGTCCAGTATCCTCGATGGTTTTGAGGATATGGTCAATGTTTGTGCCCATACCACTGCTGATTTGCTTTCTCACAGAAACCATCACGCTTGGAGAGGACACATCTGAATCATCCTTCGATCTCACAGAGGAAGATTCACTGTCTTGAAGAGCTCTGTTCACCTCTGCAGGGTCAAGGCTGCTTCTAAATCTGTTAGCTCCACGGTCTCGTGTCTTCTCCACAGTTCGGGCACGAGACACTGAAGCATTCTCATCCAAAGTGGGACTTTTCTCTGTGATAGGATCCAAAGGTGACCCTGATGCCTCGCTCCCCACTGCGATTCCAGTGCGCCACCGAGATGTTGGTGTTGGAGAACTAGAGCTGGATCTCTGCGACATTCTTGATGTTTCTTCAAGGATGGGCGGTGTTGATCGACCACTCTCTTTTTTACCCAAGCGTTGTTTGATGCGACTGATGAGTGCATCAGAGGAGTCTGGTTCAGTCACTTCTTGGTTTGCCTTTTCGACTGATGGTTTGTCAAGCCAGCTGCGACTTCTGCGAAGAGTTGCAGTTCCTTTAATGTCAGCCTCATTTTGAGACTTTGGCCGTATGGCTAGAGATGACCCCTGGCCATGTAGCCTCATGTGAGGGCTGGATGCATCTGCTGCATCTGTGACACAGGGCGATGCTGCCCGCTCTCGATCTTGGTCAATCACATCCAGGCCATGTCGTTTATCTCTCCTCTCCTGCCTGCGACGCCGTAAACTTGCATAGCGTTCAAAGTTGGTTTCAGGCTTGGAAACTTCAGGGTGAGGAGAGTCTTCAGCATCCATGAGGAACTCTAAAAGAGAATTGTCATCCTCTGAGGCATAGCTCCGCCTGTTCTGTCGCTGGGCTGAAGAATCAGGATTTGGAGAAGATCTGTCATCTGCTGAATCGCCCACACTCACACCCTCTTGCCGTCTCCTCCGTTGGCTGGTTCTACCAACTCCACCACGGACAAAATAACCATCCTGGTCGTTTGTGTTGTTACTAGTTACGTCACCAGTACCAGATGTGATGGCCTTGGCAAGGTCAGCTGTGTTCAGATTGACCTTGGTCACTTTAGTGACAGAGAAAACCCCATCACTGAACTTCCTGGAGGCAAATCCACTTCTGACATCAGCCAGCAACATGTCCACAATGGAGCCTTCGCCGTCCTCCTCATCAGGTGAGGATTGATCAACACTCTGAGCTGCTGGTTCTGAGACATCTTCTGAAGGATATTGTGAAAAAACATGAGTTGAAAATTCCCTCGTATCTAATTACTGGCTCTAGGAGAACTAACTATGTCAATATGTACAAATGAATTCCCCTCCATAAGACTGTCTCTTCACCAAGGAACAACAAAGCAAACTTCCTCTTATTTAGAGGAAAATATTTGAATTTTCAAAGAAATTTCTTTAATGATTTGAAAAAATGAAATAGATTTTGACAAACTAGCAATGGCTCTTTCGTTATATAAATTTATACAATATTCATAACGTATCCAGAGAATGCATGTGTTACTATCTATATTGTTCATGTATTCTATTCTCTACTTTTGTATGGTAGTGAGTGTAGGACGATAAACAAAGACATAGAGAAAAAACTAGAAGTAGTAGAGATGTGGTGTATTAGAAGAATGATGAGGATATCATGAACAGAAAAAAAGTCAAATGAATTGGTACTGAAAAAGGCTAATCTCGAGCAATCACTAATTAAAACCATAAGACAGAGGAAACAACAGTTTTTAGGTCATATTTGCCGACCCAAGGGTTTAGAACACTTAGTAATAATTGGAAAGATTGAAGGCTAGTGCAGAAGAGATAGACAGAGAATAACTTGTATTGAAAGCCTTAAGTCATGGGCAAGAGCCATAACAATTTTATAAGGTTAACTGAGAATAGCTTTGAGTAGTGAAACATGATTGCCAATGACTGTTGCAGACAAGGTACTTGATGATGATGATTCTATCCACATTGATATTTATATTATGGATGCGTCTGCTAATGCACCCTCAATTTATTTTGTTCCAAAATAACTACTTCCTTTTTTTCAACTTGCCTCGACTGAAATTTGCTCTGACAGCCACTAGAAAAAAATGAATTTGAGGATTACTATTAACTCCAACACTACGAGTATTAGGCCAAAGTAAAGGGAATTTCCAGTTTTTGTTCTTGACAGTTAAAAAACAAAAGGCAAAATTCCCTCCCGAAAACATCTCACTAAACCATTTGAGCAATCACAGAAATACAACACTAATCACTTTTTTGTAAAGCAAATTAAACCTCAATTACAAACTCACTGAGATTTTTTCGTGCCTCTGCTTCCATTTGTTTTCTTCTCTCATCTGCTTTAGCCTCTTGCTTCTTCCGTTGAGCATTTTCCTGAAATACAGAGATAGAAGAAAAGATGGGTCATAACTCATACAGTTTTTTTGTGGGAGCATTCACTTCACAGGAATACTTTCATTAACTTTCTCTTTATATCTCTGACACTTGTATCTTCCCTGACAACTTGTGAAGGTATTCACTTCACAGAAATAATTTCACTACTTCTCTCTTGATTTCTCTAACACTAGCTGCCTTTAAGAGTATTCATTGTCTCTCCCCCTGTCCCTACCTCAATATTCCTGACTTTCCCTTTGTCCCTAGCTCAACAGCTTTCCCCATTCCTGTCTCTGCCCCCGTCCCTACCTCAATAGCTTTCCCAATTCCTGTCTCTCCTTTGTCCCTACCTCAATAGCTTTCTCCATTCCTGTCTCTCTCTTTGTCCCTACCTCGATAGCTTTCCCCATTCCTTTCTCTCCCTTTGTCCCTACCTCAATAGCTTTCCCCATTCCTGTCTCTCCCTCTGTCCCTACCTCAATAGCTTTCCCATTTCCTGTCTCTCCCTCTGTCCCTACCTCAATAGCTTTCTCCATTCCTGTCTCTCCCTCTGTCCCTACCTCAATAGCTTTCCCCATTCCTCTCTCTCCCTTTGTCCCTACCTCAATAGCTTTCCTCATTCCTGTCTCTCCCTCTGTCCCTACCTCAACAGCTTTCTCCATTCCTGTCTCTCCCTCTGTCCCTACCTCAATAGCTTTCCCCATTCCTCTCTCTCCCTTTGTCCCTACCTCAACAGCTTTCCCCATTCCTCTCTCTCCCTTTGTCCCTACCTCAACAGCTTTCCC